>VMBQ01006414.1:43688-58843 GCA_007657795.1 Dreissena rostriformis | reverse complement strand
CACCACCGCCACCACCACCACCACCACCACCACCACCACCACCGCAACACCGCCACCACCGCAACCACCACCACGACGACCACCATTACCACCACCACCACCACTACCACATCCGTTGTTCATTAGACCGGAATTATTTGTTTACATTAATGGGGTAACATTCGCTTCAAGTTTCATAAAGAATGTGACCTCACGAAAGTTAACTGTGTTTGTTTAAGCAATATATCGACAACTTCCTCTCCCTAGCGACCGTGCGACTGACACACTACGAGGATGGCTTATATAAAGTATAAAATGCACTACAGCTTGTAGACCAAAATCAATTTGCTTGTTAGTTAGATTATTAAATTATCTTCATATCGATTGCTTCACAAATTAAGTGTCCCCTTGGATATTCGGTTGATCGATACATCAAGTAACCGACCGGTACGAACATGGCGGCAAATATAACGAATAAACCCACAGCTCCATTTGTACAACATACTTTCATTTGACGTGGAACTATACGAGTCCCGACCCTGCAATCAACAACGACATGTTCCAACAGTTGATGCATTCACGACTGTTTCTGCCTCAATGCACGCTAGTTTGAAGGAGTTTATCAAGACGTATGTGTGTCGATTTATTAAATTATACTCGGATCGGTTGCGGTCCAAATTAAGTGTCCCTCTGGATATTAGTTTGATACATCGGATAACCAAGGACGAGGGCATGGCGGAAACTGGAGCGAATCAATCCATAGCGCCACATGTACACCCTAAAGTTGAATTTCGTGGAAATAGTTGTTCATGCGAAGGTTTTGAAGCAATCCATAGCTAGCAGAAAACGTCCTGCTGTCGAATTAGATGGGAGGATTACTTTATGTATCAATCGATCATTTGGAATGATTCCATAGATATTAATTTGCAACAAGCAACAAACCATTGAATTTTTGGCGACTTTTGTTCATGGAAATTAATTAATTAATTCATTAATTTATGTAAACGATTGAAAAACGCCGCCATTTCAAGGCTGAATATATTTTCTTTTAGGTTAAACACAATTGTATTTCATATGAAAATGCTTAAATATATATAAAACACTTCCCATGAACAACAGCAAGGTGGAATTTTCCGAATCGGGAAAGGATGAGGTCATTTTTGGAACAACCATAAACCGATTTTTTCCATTCTCCATTAAGATAAGACTATCTATTAGAACAAAATACAACATCACATGAACGATTGAAGTCATGCGCTCCTTTATACGCTAATCCGCGACTAATCCACGAAGGACTAATGTCATTTTACGGCTATCTGCTGCGATGCGCACTAATTGGCATCGAGTGTTTACTAAGATATCTTCTCTTTGTACAAATATGTAATAAAATATCGTATTTGCTTCAAACCATTTTACACTTGTTTTTCACTTATTACATTGATTATTAAGTTTGAACTACTATCAATATTTAGTCTCTTTATCTTACGTTGAAAAGCGGTATTATTAGTGCATTTCTCTGGTAAAATGTGTTTGGGTAACGGTTCGCGCGTAGACGATGTTTTAACAATCGTTTGAATGTTGTATTTCAAGATCAAAGAATCTAGTCTCGACGTAAGTGCCACAACGTATTGTTAATTTCATATCATACCGTATCGCTAATTGGTAAATCCTTTAAGTGTTGTACAAATAATCTAAAAAAAAATAAATAGGTTTTAGTTAATGCTTGCAAGAAACGTCTTCCTTTCGCCCGCTAGAAACTGTTGAAGAAAAGTTTTCAAAAAAGACCGACGCTTTTTTCACCTTTACATCCGGCGTCAGCGTCGGCATCAAGTTATGATACATTTTGGATATGAAGTGATACGACCGAAATCTAGTGATTGTCAAAGGAGAAGTACTCATAGTTATTACGAATAAATCGATAACACATAAGAAGCATGATGCTAATAGACTGTCAGAAACTTAGGTCTCCTGATAGAATTCTTATATCCAGCTAAGTGTAAAAGTCCATAGAAGAAATAATCCGTTCAATTAATCGGTTGTTCCAAGCGAACAATCTGCTCTGAAAAGAGGTTTCCCAGAAATGAATGTCTGACCTCAGCGTCATGTCGTTAAGAGCTATTTATTCAAGGTTCATTCTGGGCTGGTACATTCGGGCAATCACTCAACAGTCTGGATAGGCCGGGGTCAATCTATTTGTCCAATAAAATGTAACTCTCCCGAGGGGTGTGTAGCACGTGTTGAGAAATTCAGAAACGGAGATAAGTCTTTTACATTGATTATAGCTTTAACGTGTCACATTATATTGATGTGGACTATCTCGTCGATCAAATTTGCTAATGCATACAATATGCTTATTTTCAAAAAATTGAAGCACAAATCTGTAGTTGTGTCGTACAATATAGGATTTTGGGGTCTTTAAAACTTTATCCTGCTTTTATTTTGTAAACCGCGACCAAATCTCGCTATTTTCAAGATTGGACATGTTTATGTTTATTGTTATCATTCAGTGTATACAAAATTAAGTATTTTACAAATACAAATTGCGAAGACTTGATATACCAAATAGTTTTATATCGGTCATCTCCACCTCGTTGTATACTTACACTGCCATTAACGCTCTTATGGAGTATAAGAATAATCCTATGAAACTCGAAACAATTTGCTATAAAACTTCTGCCATATATACAGCAGATAACTACGGTGGTATAATGGGGACATAGATAATATTTTATTTAACGTTCTCTATGACGTGCACACGTCATAGCTATGACGTGCGTTCGTCATATCTATGACGTGCGCACGCGGTAGCTATGACGTGCGCACGTCATAGCTATGACGAGCGCACGCCATAGCTATGACGTGCGCACGCGATAACTATGACGTGAGCACGTCATAGCTGACCAATGATAATATTGGTGTTTTCAGTCAACAAAGAAGTTCACTGACAAACACCTATCGCAGTGTGTCAAGTACATGACTGGGCTTTGACCCCATAATTGTTTAAGCATTACTGTTAAGTTGTTTTAAGTTTGTACTTAAATTTAATTGGATAAAATAATTATTTAGTTCATGTTTAAGTATGTGATTCAGTCTGTGATTTATTGGTATAAAAAATAATAATCTTTTTTAAAATGCAGATAGTCTTTAACTATCACTTGCCTAATGAACTTAGAATGTGGATACTGAATAGCTCAAATTTCTGCATATCTGTTTTCATGNAAAGAATTCAAGAGTTCAAGGGTCAAAATGGCCATTAATGATAATGGCATAATAATTCTTAAAAATTGCATAAATAAGCTTCTCTTGTTTTGTGAGACAGCATGAAAAATATTCTGTGTTAAGGCAGCATGTGGGGGTATACGTCACGTCTGTGACAAAGCTCTAGTTTCCCTTGAAATCATTTGTCTTATTTGTTTAAACTCGATAGTGCCTAAAGATTTGAAATCTGTAACGTCAATGATGTTTCATAAAAGCCTTTCTCTTCCACAAAGCGGCCATGGATGAATTTATCTTAACATGTTTACAGTATCAACCTTGCATTACTTAACACCTGACAAAGTAAAACAAAAAAAGCGGCGCAAAGAGCCAGAGCATTTCCCAAAGGAGGAAGCGGAGGCGTCTCTCATCAATTTTGTTTCCCTATTAACATGACCATGATTTAATACTTTGAAAGGGAGATATTCTAAAGGCCATGTTAATCTGAATTCTTGACAGCACATATGCTGTTGTGAGATTTCTCCCAATCATGATATTAAAAGAACTTTTAATTCGTCTTTTAAAACTTTAAAATAGTAATATCCTGTTCATAATTTTACAGTCCTTATTTAGCATAATGCTAGTTTGCAAAACAAATAATGGCGATGAATATATTGTTGATATAATTTTGTGACGCCTCATCCGATTGGCTAATTGTTCTGAGGATTTGGTGAAGTGCGATGCTCTGACTAATAAAAACGCGATTTACTAACAGGCACTTCGAAATGAAAATGTTTGTTAACATATAGTTGTGTGCGAGAATACGAAAAGCATTTAATATTGTCATTATTTGACGTGAATGATATATGTCGAATCTGGTTTGTTTTAATGTTCGTTTGCTAGATGCGTTTGCATGGTAACACCCATGAGTTTGTGTATCAAATTGCCCCACCCTCCAGATGATTTCGGTGTTCTTAAATCTTTCAGCAATAGGCATATAGAGCGTTTCAGACCTTGTGTATGTATAATCAATATGAACGAGGATTTGTTTCCAAATTGTATTTTCCTGCCAAGATCATATAGAACATTTGTAACAAACGTATGTATCAACCTTAACCAACCATCAAAGGACCTGGGGTCATAGGGTGGGGTCGGGGGAAAAAGGGTCCAGANAAACACAAATAATAAGTGTTTTAATAACTTATCTGCACGTGACTTTTCTTTGTAGAAACAATGTGTTGTTACTGTGCTGTATGTGTTTTTGGAATTGATTTCAGTAAATGCCCCGGCTCCGTTGAAACGATGATTTTCAGAAACCGCTCTTTACTGGTATATTTTATTTTCCATCCAGCATATTCCTTTTAAACCTTGAAAGTTTGATGGTTGCAGCAAAACCAATATTGAAACAAGTTATATTGCCAAATGTAATTCACATATACTGCACGCTCAATTAGTTTTCGTCGACATACGTTCCTTCAAAGCCCCATAAACAGTCAAAATCAACGAATATTTCGTAAAATATTTCATACAAAACAGTTAACCCATAACAAATCCTTATAGCAATAGCCACAATTTCAACGCTAGATGTGGTCTGGTAACATATATTTAACAAGCTACAAAATGCTCTTTTTTATTTTTTTGTGGTACAATGTATTAAAAACATGTTTATGTACCAATTTAGTGTTCGTGTGTCGTATGAATAGATATCGTTGTGGGAAATGTAAATGGAAGAAAACAACCCACTGATTGTTTATGGGTTAACTTTATTTTCCAAAATAATTATTCGTTGATTTTGAGTGTTGGTTTAAATAGTATTTATTATGATACTTTGAACATGACATGTGAATTACATTCATAAAATAATGGATAAGAAAACGAGTTACTAGAAACTTATATGAATTTTTCTCCATTGATGTTCTTAGAGCGTTTAAGAAATTAGCACAGGTAACCAGTTAAAAAATCACAAATTGGAAGTGTTTTTACATTGAAGTGTGCATGAGCTGATAAAACATATATTGAGATATATGATAGATAGAGCAGGAATAGAGTTACAATGAGTGGAAAGACGAAGAACAGTAGCGGAAGGACACTCGACAACATCAAATATGGTGGGCTGTTGCCAGTTTGGTTTTATGAGATGCGTTTTGACAACACGATATATCGTTGGGCCTTAAGAATTTTAGTTTTGTTTTGCTCAGGGGTAAGGTATTCGCATCCAAATAGTAGGTTGTTTGTTGTAAGAGGGCACGGGATATTTCCAAACAGATTATTTCGAAGATGTTGCTGGTGCTGACAATGTAGAATGAAATGGTTTGCAGTTTGGGATTCTCCACATGAGCAAAGAGGGCTGTCTACTAGAGATCTTCGGAATAGGTCATTATGGAGGGAATGGCACCCAAGTCGCAATCTTGCTTGAAGGAATCGACCAGCTCTTGCACCAATATTAAATAATTCAGACGATTTTGTGAGATTTCTGCTAAGAGAAGCTTTAAAAGAGGACAACGTTAGAGGATGTTGCAAGTCAGGCGTAAGGGCATTCCACTCACTTATAGCTGTTGGGAGAAATAAGCATCAATACATTGTATGATTCCCTTTTTTACGTGAGTTAGAGGTACTGATTCGTTATTTCTAAGTTCATAGCGGTTTTTAGGGTGGAGTGGAATGATATTTGAGAGGTATTCTGGACATAGTCTGTGTTTCATTTTGTAAAAGAGAATAAGTCTGTGTTTCTGCCTCCTTTTTGAAAGAGTTTCCCATTTAAGATCGTTAATCGTTAATAAGAGAGTTAATATTACAAAATTGAGTGGTGCCGATGCATATTCTTGCTGCCTCATTTTGTACAGCTTCTTATTCTGCGCTCAATTCGTTGGAACAGTTACCCCAAACAGGGTCTCCATATTCCAGCAGCGGTCTGATAAAATGAACATACATCTTTTCGAGGTTAGACATTGACAGTTCGTTTTCAGAGACCTCAAAATGCCGATAAGTTGCCAGGCTATGTTTATAGCTGCACATATATGTACTTCCCATCGGGCGTCGTTTGACAAAACAAAACCAATGTGTTGATGTTGTTCAACTGTCGTTACTGTTACATGTCAAAATAGAGTGTTGGATGTATGGTTTTGTTTCGTTTCCGTGAGAATACCATTCATTCGGTTTTAGCGGGATTTAATGACATAAGCCAGGATGTAGAACACGCATAAATGTACTCTAGATCATGGTTAAGATTGATTTCATGGTTAAGATCTTGAGTGTTACTGGGGCTTTAATGCAATGTACAAACATAACTAGTGTGTACGTTTTTGTCTTTATTAACAAAATATGTTTACATTTAATACATCTATTTGTAAAATCCAAACATAACATATTGTAATTTAGCTTGGTTGCATAGCATTCATTTATAATTAATTTTCCTGTCAATCAATAATAAAGCACAAGTTCACTCCTTTACTTAAAATGATTACTAAATATAGTGAGATAACAAACATGCACCTTAGCTTTAAAGCGAGTATATATGATTTCAATGTCAACACTTTATTTTCGTAATCTTAAACCAACATAAGATAAGAATATGAACGAGGAATGTTATATAATATTAATTAACAATCTTTATATTGTACCATCTAATACGCTATTGTACCATTAATCAAGTGGTGTTTACTCCAATAAGATGTATAATGAATAAGGTAAAATCGATTCCGACACGTTTACTCGTATTTATTGAAGAACTAGAATTGTGTATGTGATGTATGAACGAATCTGCATAAACTAATGGGGATTTCCAGAACAGTGTACATGGCTTGTGTGCAGCACGGGTTTTTCTGCTGTACAGCATAATTCTTTTTTTTTTTGCATGAAATAAATTTGTAATATTGTTTATTTTCTGGTACTACTTCTTCTAAAAGTTTGTTCTATTTGTTATTCATCAACGTTTATTTTGAAACAAAGACGATCGTATATACTCGCTTAAACATTTTTCAATCGCATTATTACTAAATTAAATGTCTTGTATAGGTTTCACAATGCTTAGGTTCCTTAATTGCTTGATTATCCGAAACGAATGACTCAAAACTGAGAATGAGTATTCGTCTCGGTTATTGCATGACGTATCGTTGGAAAGGAAAAACCAATAGACATACATAAATACTCACATCAACAGCACATAATTAATCGTAATACAATAAGTTACTCAAACAAATAAATCACATAGGCACAGCAATAGGGCCTATAATATACTTTTATAAAAACATTGAAAACAAATCCATATATTATTCACAGTAAATGTGACAAAAAAGGGCTGCCATTGCGTAGTGGCAATATGCCAGTCATTTTAGCTTCCAACAATCGGGAGTACAGGCGGGAAAATAACAAGTGTACATACATGTGCGACGCATAATCAATTGTGACAACTTTTTAGTTGTTTATCGTTAATTTAACGTCATACAATTTTCGCGTCAATATTTTTAGATTGTTTTAATTGACATACATGTCGAATGCAAACAAATGTCCTCTATGACTCCAACCTTAAAGATAGTCATACTGTTATTTGGCCCCACACGCGGACTTATGATGGCGAACTATTATGTTAAACGTTTTTAAATCATTCAATACATGCCCAATTTACAGAGCAAATAAGCCCTGTTTTGATAAAAAGTGCTATAATTTACCTTTGAATTGGGTTTGAATCGTGCCAATATCTATTTCGAAATCCTTTAATGCATGTAAAGTAACAGACCAGAACAGTCTCATCGTTGAAAATGGAATAAATGCAACATATCTTTTTCAAACAGAATATCCATAGCAATAGCTTATTGTTTAAAATTAAAGTCCCGAGCAGAGTAGATACAAACATTTTACTTTCTTAGGTGGCACAGCTGTACATTCTGTAAATTAATTTTTAGTGAATGAGTGTACGCAAATGAAATTAAAATAGGCTTATGAATAATCAAATGGAAATATTTCTATGCCAATATGCGAATAGTATAAATCGTTCAAATATGCGTATTTTTTACACCGATCTCGCATGACTGAACAGGTCCTAATGGTTATCTGCTTAACAATAATTGGAATTGAACGATAAAATGCACATATTCACAAAAAGAATACAGCACAGTTGTATCGAATTCGAATAATAAGAGCATGAGAGCTCACGCATCAAAGACATATTTATTAAAACTAGTTTAGTGTTAATGAAAGTTAAATACCTCCTTGACAAAAAGCATAAGTGGCATGAACATATGCGCATGTCCTCCTTTGCGGGATGCTTCATCTATACTATCATAAACATGGAATAATTTAATTCTTGAGTTCTAAGGCGAAAACAAAGTACAGGTCGGATAGATGGGTGGAATGAACATCGAGTATGATAGATATTTTTTTTCTGGGAAATTGGTTTAACACGCGCGGACAATAAATTACATCAAAACGGACTGTCAAAGCGGCATCAATGCGCTCCGCCCTTAAGACAGTTATTTTCTTATGACATATTACATCTGAAAGTCTATCTTCAACTGCGTGATTATACCTGTTGCTTTTTCCACACATTCAACAGTAATTTCGGTCCCGCCAAAAATCATTCGAACCCCAAAGGATCTATCTGTATTCGTTCCGGACAGTGGGACCTTAACAGAGCCAACCTGTTTGCTACCAACATCTGTTGTATATTTCGGATCTTTGTCACTCGTTACAAATATTTGAAGATCTATCGACGTCTGATCCTGTAAAGCAGGTTTAAATAACTCTTCATTTTGGGCTTCACCGACGACAAGCTTATCGCCAGCCCTAACAACAACGGACCACACGTCTAGACATCGGATTTCTCCATCGGGAAAGACCGTCCGTTTAGACAATGGATGTTTTTCCTCGTCAAATATTTCTGCGATTCTTGTACCGTAGGTATACTTTGAGACACGCTCTGTAATCGCCGACGGACAATGGCCATATATAACAGCACCCTTGAGGACCGCAAGCCCCGCCTCCGTCGGAACGATGATTTTCAGATGCGAAAACTGCTGTTTGATGGTGTCTTGGAGAAGCATAGACTCCGAATAGCCTCCAACCATCAGTATGGCTTCAACGCCTTTACATTCCGGTTTTTGAAGCAAATCAGACATATGCTCAACAATATTCGATACAGATGTCTTAAAGAAGGAAGACATGGTATCTGCATCTAAACGAAGCTTATCACCGGCCATGGTTATCTAAAATTACATTTATTTAGTGTCATATAAAATGCAATTTAATCTTATAAAAATTAACATTACTGAGAACTGTATACATATACTTATTCGTGTTTAATCTTACCTAGGGTAAAGTGTGACATTAACCTAGTTTAATTTCTAATTTTGATTTATTTTTACAAACTTCCGAGTATTAGTGAAAACAAGATGCTTGTTATAATGAAAACAAATAACCATTGATCTCATATTTTAAACAAAATAAATTACCCAAAACGCCTCTTCATACAAAATTCGCAATTTGTAATTTTAGCGTTTATCATACAACTCTCTGTGAATATGATAACTGAATAATTTCAATGTACTCATCCTACGGACGCAATGGCATTGAAGTCGAGTATCGTTTCACGTGGATTGTCATTTGAGGCTGCCGATGACACATTTGGTGTATACGCTGAATCAATTTAACAAAACACTTACCTTTTTTCCGTAGCCTAAGGTTTGTAGATTTTCTTTGATCGACTTTCCTGTTGTTTCTTGCACGCATTCGAAAAAGGATACTGGTACTTTAATGGTAGTTTTACCGCCCTTTGTATCTACGGCTCTCTTTTTGAGCTCAAAATCACGTAGAAGTTCAATATGATCTTCCATATTCTCATCTTTGAATCTTTCTATCACTGATTTATCTGCATGCACATACAATAAAATAACATAAATAAATATCGATGTCCTCAGAACAATCAAAGTTAATCTAACAACATAATACCCATTTAATTACACTAGTATTAGGTAAATATATATTACCAGTAAGCTCTTCAAGAAAGTCCATAAATGCTGCATCCACCGTTGTTCCTCCCCAGTCACCGCCACTCGCCTTGTGGACCTCTTTGAGGTTTCCATCTGCGCAAATTTCGTGTACCGTTATATCAATTGTTCCACCTGCAATGATGTATATGTTTTATGTTTTTTTATCTCGACATTGAAGTTAATCGACCGGTTCCCAAAGTTAAAATCTTCGATATATACAACAATCAGTAATTCATGGATTTTTTAAACTTGTTCAAATTAACACAGTCAGATTAATTTGTGATGTATTACAATATTCACTGCGAAACAATATATCAGTAAGTCAGGAACTTTGATTTTAAAATATACAACAACAAATGAAGACAATGGCTAACATATCACACATGCTCATTTTAATAACTCCATATTAACTATTTGCAATAAGTCATTTGATGTTTGTCGAGTTTTTCAATTACGATTTAATCAAACTAAGGCAAAAATCAATTGCCAAATATGTGCTTTATCTAGTACCAGGTAGTTGTTAAATTACGATATATTAATTAACTCGACATTCGCCAGAAATATTATGTGCCTAAATCAATAAAAGTATGAGTACTCACATTTAAAAAAAAATGCGACTGCTAACAAGCCTTACCTCCTGCATCTAAAATTAAATACTTCTGTCCAGCTCGTAAAGTCGAAAGACTTGATTCCCCTTCTTTTTGTACGGGCAGGTGTCTGCAGAAGAGAGAGGCTGCCTCTGGTTCTAATGCAAGGGTAAGTTTTTCCGATGAAATCCCGGCCTAAAATGAGAACAAATACATAATACTCAAGGTTGGTTTGTAGTACAAAACAAAAACAAAAATAACTAACAGTATTATAGATGTCAGAAGAATGAATAATTATAATTCGTGAAGCCTATGAAAATCATTATCATAAAAATATGTTTATTTTAAATAATTTCGTTTTGGTAGATTAGCTCTTTCGTATCATAAATACGACACATGCATGAGTAAAACGATTCAGAGGTGGGCATATCGTAATTTCATATCCAGATGTTTACAAAATACCTGTTCGGCGGCCAGTCGCATAAAATGTTTTGCCGAATCATTCCATATAGCAGGCACAGTTAAAACCCAATGCAGGTCGTCTGCTTTCAATCCTGCCACTTGACTTTCAGATATCTTTGACAAATCATCCTTCATGAATCTAGTAGAAATACCGACATCATCATTACATGCTATGCTAGATTTCGATTTCCCGGAAAATACCTACTTATAAAACTTGCTCACAGCGTTTATATGTACAATATATAAACCGAGTTCAAAGTGTGGTCAAATAAGGTAAAAAAATAGGTCACCATGTAAATTCTTAGAAGCATAATTTACCCTTTTAGTGACCATATTTTTGTATCAATCTTAATAAAACTGGTTCAGAATATTTATACTGACACTATTTAGACAGAGTTCGAACTTAGGTCAAGTAAGGTTAAAATAGGTCACTGGGTAAAATCATTAAACAAAACCTTGGTACGACTGTAGAAGCCAGATTCATGATTTAATCATATGACAAGAAAGTTTAGCCTGACAATATCACTGAAACGTTCGAATTTGGATCAGGTCATATCTTTAAAAAAGGAAATTTAGTCGAAATGTTAGCGATGCAGCTGCAGTTTCACAGTGTGTTTAGTTGATGGACACTGATATAATACATTTATACATGTACAAAGAAAATGTATAGTTAGTCAAACACCATTCAGCCATTTCAGACTTGCCTTAATGACAATGAAAACACTGTCAACGCTGGCAGCTCTCGACCACTTTCGTCCTCCAACATGGTTTCATTATGGATGGACTAGACATTAATGGAACACAAATGGTTGTATGATCAACGAATAAATATTATAGTAGTATTTTCCTGATCGTTTAATTTAGCTCAGTCGCTTTCACTAATTCCCATTAACGATATGCATATGTAAATTAGTATCCATGTCTAGGTCTAACAACACAACATAGCACCGTGAATCGTTGAAATGCAGTTCATCTCACCAAGGAAATTACTGCTGATTTATAAAAAACATATTATTAGGCTTTTAACAACGATCCACATCAGTATTAAGACAGGTTACTTTTGACCATTTACCTGTTGCCATAGCGACATTTTGAACCTTCGGAAGTAGTACCATTCCTTGTGTTCATTGTTCTCGCTCAATTCGCTGTAGCGAGTTTCCGCGTCGTACGCGAACGCTTCTACTGTCTTACCGTCTGGTCTAATCAGAATACACGTTGGACCTGTACGATAAAACAGTGTTGCATTATGTTTCAATTGTTAGTTACATAAGTCGGGAACAAAAAGACACAAATATCTATCTTCTAAAAGTATAAATTAATGCTTTATACAAATTAAATGACATTGGATTGTAATTATTGTATATATAAATATATCAACATTTGTTATATGAGTTATCAACTACATGTATATAAATAAATAAAAATTAAGCCAATAGCTGAAGACAACCCATGGAGCGAAAGTCTCGTCATCAACAGAAAGTCCGTTAGTTTAATTGTAAACCTATTTATTTTAGCTCGAGTACATCGAAAGCCTTATTGAAACGCTTTCGATTCCGTTTCCTGGGACTAATAACCAGTACTTGGTGTCTTTGGGGGAGATCGAAATAATGCTCCGACTCTGGTGATCGAACCCGTGACCTCCCAGTCGCTAGGCGGACACCATATTCACTACGCCACGGCAACCTGTTAGTACGCCCATTAGCAAAGGAAAGTGAGCCATCGCCTCTACCGACAAGAAAATACGTACGAAGGCACAACACAAAACAGAAGATTATTAAAATTGTGGCCGCTGCCTTAAAACAATCAATGCAAAGCATCAACACTGCTTAGTAACAATGTAAGAAGGAATACACCAACTAACTTGCAACGCCGCTAAAAGAGAAATAAAAGACATAAAACGTTGTGAACAAAAATGGTATTATAACATAGTACGTCGGCGATTATAAAGTAACCTTTAAGTAATAGTGTGAATAGTATATTGTATTAAGAACTCTATAGAATCAATATTAGAATTAAAATACGGAAAGCTCGTTCGAACGTTGACGTTTACCTTTTTGAGATGTAAGTGGGCCTCCACTCCATATTTTTGCATGAACTTTGGTCGGATCTCTTTCGTAATCGTGTTTGAATGAAAACGCCCAACCAGAGTAGGTTGTCCCAAAGTCTATGGCTGCAACCACTAAAGCTCCCTGTTTGGCAGCCTATGTTAAACATACTTCTATAATACATCATTCATACTAAATCGATTCTTTTTATTTTACCTTAAATATTCACACTGAACGTCAGGGAGAAAACATACTTTTTAAAGACTGCAATAAACATGCTTACACATATTTGAATTTGTAATCTATAAATAATAGGGCAGAACAAAATAAGGTATATATACCTTCATAAATTGCTGTCGAAAACATTTCGATTTACAAAAACTGTATATTTTAGGTGAAAACCCATTATTGTAAAATAACTAAAATTATAAAAAAATATCTGAAGTTATAGATTCTAATTTCTTGTGAATATATTTCACGGAAGAAAGCAAAATTTAATTTATATAATATTATATAAGTGTACATGGTATTCATACATTTGCAAAACAAGCTGCTCCGAAAATGAATGCACTGAGAACATTATAAATTATAAACATGCTTTCATTAGTCAGATGGTCTCCTGATTCCTTTACTCATGAAAGGAAGTGTTAACGATGTCAATAATTATCGAGGTATAACACTTATCAGCCCACTAGGAAAATAATTAACCAACATATTAAATATAGAGAATACTAGGTCGGTGCCGAATAAAGCGAAGTTTATTTTGCGAGGCTTAGAAAATCTGAACCACGGGCCTTGGCGAGTGGTTCAGATTTTCGGGCCGAGCAAAATGAACTTCGCTTTATTCGGCACCGACCTAGTATTCGATTTATCCCATCAATATTCTATTTATCCTACATTTTTATATTTAAATTGTTTCTAATGCAATCAAAAAAATAGTCTTTAATTGCTAAAAACAATAGCAAAATCAGATTAAATTAGAACTGAATCTCAGGCCTTGACACTAACTTTTTTGACAGGGTTCCCGGAGGGAACCCTACTTTCAACTTTTGGTGACCCTCACCCAAACTAGGGTTCCCTCCTGTTTTGACGCACAATGTAAGGGCAAATAAGTACAAGAAGCATACTAGTACACATTTTTTATTCCAATATTCAATTCACTTGCCATTTAAAGTAGACCCATTAATAGCTTATACTGATTTAAATGGGTTATTATATCAGGAGGTATTTTTGAAAACAACCCATTTTAATCAGTGAAAAAATAAGACGACCCAATTTAAATAAACATTATCAAACAAAGCGATAGAGCATCCAAAATAAGCCACGATACTGTAGATTTAACAGATCATAATCAGACCTCAACACATTATTCAACGCACGTATGCTGACAGATGATGTTAAATAATTGGCTGTTTTAGTTACATATTGCAGATTTGTTGCATTTTGGTAGAAAACAGGCGCAACACCTAATTCATTTAATATCTTAAAACGAGAATTAAAACAAATTTAATAACTTGCATAGCCGGTTGATGTTTTGAAACCGAAACCGGAAACGCTGCTTCAAGATTTACTTCCCTTCGCGTAATCGGAATACTTCGCGCATGTACCACATAGTAACTGGTCCGAGATATTAAAAATACACTACTTGCCGTTTCAGAAGTTCTCTTATAAATACGGCAAGAAATAAAAGATAATTACGCGGATTCAAATGGTCAATCAATACGAAGTGGTTCTATAAATTTAGGGTTCCCGGAGGATCACCCAGCTTGAAAGAACTGGTGACCCTCGCCAAAATCTGGTGTCCTCGGGTTCCCGGGACACCGTTAGTGTCGAGGCCTGACGACACATCGTCTTATGATGGAAGACATTTGTGGCAAGTTTATTTCCCCATAAATATATGGCGA
>VMBQ01006414.1:1637-42501 GCA_007657795.1 Dreissena rostriformis | reverse complement strand
ATAAAACAATAATATTACTATCATTTTCCTGTATTGTTGTACAACTCTCAAACATATGCACATTGATATGTATACAAGTATCATAAACATATGCCTCATAGAATGTATTGTGTTAATTGGTTAAGTAGAACGTATAATTATTATTGTTATTACGACAATTGTTCATATTTAGACCTTATATATGTAAAATACAGTATATTTGATGTTGTTTTACTTAATTAATTTTATGTACTTATTAATACTTTGTATGATCAGAACTATTTACTTTGTAAACACTGTACGCTTACTTTGTCCACTTAGGCTTTTGGTCTTTGGGCAGACAGATGATCAGAAAGGCAGTTTGGTTGCGATAGTTTGCTCTCCTTAATTTGTACGGTGCTAAAGTCACACAGACTCGCTAGATTGCATGTATTTTAGTATCGTCTATGCGCAGCTAGTGTGCACTTTAACTGCATAGACGGGGACCCTGGAGTATTTTATATCACCAGAAAAGTGCTCACAATTATGGGACATAGCCAGTCAAAATCCACAGCTCAATGTTTGCAGGACGTAACGATATAACAGAAAAATATTGACGTCAGGCATATGCATACAAAAATTGTAACCTATGCAATTAACAGTGCATCGGTCACATCAAAGTCAAATAATTGATTGCAGTGAGCGCTTATGCTTAAACCGTTATGTTGCTAAAATAATGTTCGAAACAGTATGGATGATTGGTGAATATTGATATATAATTGAAAGTCGTTAAATTCTTAAGGAGATGACCTCACACTTCACTAAGATTTGTTTTAAGTTCATTTTAACAAACTATTGGTGATTACAGATCGTACATGGTCACAGTGTAAGAATGGCTGCTCAATTATTGAATGGATATTCAATTGTATATTGATGGGTTTAACAGGGGTGTAACAATAAACGCGTAATTCAATACGTATCGAATACAAATGAATAAATAATGAGAACACCGGTAGTTTACATCATTAATATTTATTGTTTGTCATCTTACATTTACCAAAAAAAATAAATGAATAGTTACTTGTATATCCATATAATCCAATTATTGGACTGACTAAATGTAAAGTTGCTAACATAACAGAATAATGTTTTATTTTATTAAAACATTGTTTTTATTTTTTATTAATTACATGAATGGCATTTCACTGTAGTCTCATTCTTATAATTATATCACAGTAAATATCTCTGAAAAGAAGGTCCTAAATGGAATATAATATGGCGAAATAATATCAGTTCACATACTTCAATGGAGAAAATAAACGAATGATTGTTCCAATTTTTCTCAAAACTGGAGGTTTCGTTTTAGTAATGTCCATTTACGCAGTTTCGATACCCTAGACTCTAAAACGTATTGACAGATAGTTATATAATAATGGTTAAAATCAAGTGGTACCATTAAACCGCTGATACACTGTCTGAAGCAATTTTTAAGGAAACGTTGGCCACGAATTAATGCTGGAAAGTAGCAGTCAACATTTCAAGGTAAAACAAATAGAATATACGTACCATTTCAAACTCCTGATACGACTTCAATGACAACCCGACAAGGCTCTAGGCGGAAGTAATTTGTCTGAAATTCCATATGAGGCTTTACCCGAAATTTATCTTTTTGGCACAGCACATCGCTGTTAAACCAATATATTGAATTTAGACAATAACACACGGCTGAGCTGGGCCGAACGTCTATAATCGGTCCGCTGCCGGCGTAACATCCAGAGGGCATTAAAAGCTCAAATCGTGTCATCAATTTAATTTACAGTACAGTTTCAGATGCAATCTATATTTTTTCATTATTTCAATTGTGTACTTCGTTTAATTATCACTATGTTTTATTTATTCGTTGATTTGTGGCTTAATTTGATAAATCACCGTAGGATAAGACTGAATGTGGACGTCATTTTGTTCAGTTGACGTCAGGCGATATATCATGATTACGTATTGTTTGAAGAAAATAAGATTTGGGATTGCAATGATATTTTTAAACACATAACGGACAGTTCCATTATAATATACAATTCAAAGAATAGCAAGCAATAATTGCAAACATTTACGTAAAATGCGAATTAAGGATGAAAACGGCAAAAACGTATAATTAAAATTTGACATCAATGCGTTTTAAATGAAACAAAGAATTCTTGCAATTGTCTTCGAACATTTTTTGGTCTTTGAGTAACAGTTTTTCAACGTAGAACACATAACAAACTCCGAAACGATCTAAACATTTAATACGNTTTTGTTGTATTAATGAACTGTCTATGATAATGGCTATCATATATTTCCATATATTTCTAACATTTTCAAAACAGACGTTCCAACGTTCCCTCTATTTCTTCTGCAAAACATGCTTGTTTAACATCTAATGAAACTTACTTCATCTTTTACAGAATACTTTATGTTGTAAACAAGAAAAAGAATTTATTTGAAGGTCTTTTACTTGTAATAAAATGTTTTCATTGTTTATTACTTTAAGCGGGCCATTAACCCAGTTATGTCCAATATTACGGGAAATATGTGAACGACTTTGAATGGAATTTTCTTAATTCTTCTCAAAACTTACTCGTTTCAAAAATGGCATTATAATAAATGTAGTCCCATGCCTTTGGTCTTAGCATACATCATCATTTTCTCATTCCTTTATTTCTATCGTTCGGCCTTATTTGTCAAGAGGGTGTGTTTCTAAGAGTGATTTATTATGCGGGCTTTACACAGATTTATCTTGTACAGTTGATGGAATCGTATTTCATGTCGGTTGTTACTTTTGTTGTTAGCATGTTTGTTAATTAGCTAGGCTTGTCAACGGATAAGGGAATCAACCCATAATACACAAACTGATCAAGTATGTTTATTTCACTATAGGTGATCTAATTTTGTTCAATTACCAATTTGTTTGAACTTTTTAAAATATATACTGTAAGATTATATGACGTTATGACTTTGTTCGGAATGTATTAATACATATTGGAAACAAAGATTGATTATATTTGAGTATTTCTCATTTTATTTACGTTCCGGCATGACGCCTTTACCGAAATAACTTAACATAATCTACATTTTTAAATACATATACGTCTTTTATTTCATCTTTATTCGAGATATTAACACATTCAGGTCAGACAAATGATCATGTTATCACATTATTAACGCATCATAAGAATTAAATATTTGTTCGTAGCCAATAGTACTGGACTGGCAATAATGTTGGATTAAGAACAATACTGTAATTACAATAATATACCTAGTAGTTCGCAAACAAAAACCTCTCCAAGCAAACCTTTTTTCGTCAGGTGTTTATTATTAAAGCCACACACCTTATTTGGCATAGTAAATTTAAGTATAAATAAGAACCATATTTTATCAATGCCAATTAGAATATATCTGGTGGTTACAAGGTAGAAATCCGTCTTTTTTGCGCTTTAAAACTTAAAAATAATCGCGTTTGTCGAAATGGACGTATACGTCTAGAAATCCTACTTTCGGTTTTAAAAGCGGTATCGTTTGAAAAAAGAATAAATTACTTGCTAACTAGGCTATAGATTTAATTTAATATATCATAAATGCCACTTCGACTATATCTGGTGGTTACAAGGTAGAAATCGGTATATTTTGAGCTTTAAAACTAAAAAATAATCGCGTTTGTCGAAATGGACGTATACGTATAGAAAGCCTACTTTTGGTTTTAAAAGTGTTTGAAAAACAATAAATTACTTGCTTATTAGGCTATAGATTTAATGGTAATTTTGCACACTTTCAAATTGCATATATATGTATTGATTAACATGTACTTGATTTCAAGGTGTGTGGCTTTAAATAAAATCAACTAGATGGTTTGAAACACGAGTTGTAAGAGTGCTAAGCAATACCAATTAACTTAGCCACAATTGTTCTTACTTCTTGATTCACATGTTCATTAAGTAGACTTTGGTACATGTGTTGGAAATGTCTGGTTTATTTG
Organism: Dreissena rostriformis; assembly: GCA_007657795.1. Lineage (NCBI taxonomy): Eukaryota > Metazoa > Mollusca > Bivalvia > Myida > Dreissenidae > Dreissena > Dreissena rostriformis. Next base: position 38,531 of record VMBQ01006414.1, on the reverse strand, counting down.
AATATATGTGGCCTGTTCTGAGATTTTTGGTCAAAATGGGGTACATTTGTTTGTACATGGACGAAATTAAGTTATTCATATTTTCAGAAGCTTCCATGTATGTTGAACACGGAAAAAATTAAGATGTTTGAAATATTTCTCAATTTTAGGTCAAAACGGCTGATTTAGAAATGACTATTAAAACACACAAACAAAATTTTCTTTATTTATTTTCATGCCAATAAAAAATGTAAATACATTTTTAATAAATCTACTAGTGCAGGAATAAATCAATAACATTTGGCTTTATTATATGATATAGTAAATACTAATCAGGAATAAGAAAAACATTATAAAATTTATATTGGTTACCATGGAAACACCATAAATAATTCAAATGTTAGAAATTCTGATTATACAAAGATTTGTTTTAATGATATAAGAAAAATACATCCATACGCTATAAAATATAAATTTGGACCGGCTTCTTCATTTGGAGTGATTTACACTTTGGATTCTTTCTGAAATGGCAGTCGACGTGCCCGGTGATGAAAGTTCCAAATACATTTCTCGTTCACTTTTGTGTATATTTCATGCCATACAGACACGTGTTGGATTAATGACTTACAACATGTATTGGATGGAGATACCTCCCAAGTAACTGGCGATGACATCATAAGACGTAACGGGCCAAGTTCAGTATCTATGTAATAATCGCACGTTCTCGCGACTGTTAGACATTCTTTATGAGATTGATGAGTCTGTAAGATGCAATCATTGTTTTATATACGCGTCTTCATGGTTATTAGAGAAAATAATCGAAATGGTAAATAACGTCGGCTCTTTTTTAAAACCGCAGTTGACAATAATATCCGGCCAATATGTCAAACAATAACACAGATGTGATTTGTGCATCTCGTTCATTTGAAGTCAGAAGGCGTTGAAGAGTCAGCGTCTCTGACTAAAATACTGTCATTATCGTCTAACTGGCACTCTCTGGATTTTCCACTGTCGTTATTATTTATTATTGTAATGAATTTCGTCTGTGCTTCATTTGTAATTCTATTATCGACTAGTGTAAAGTTCTTGTTTTGTTTGATTCCATTTATTTCTATCGGATCCTTTACAAATGTCTGGCAAATCAGAAACGTTATACGTAACTGTGAATACACGCGATGTCAGTACATTCTTCTACTCGTTCGTCTTATAGACTTCGTGATAAACACTCATTCGCACTTCTGACGCAACACTTTGATTTTATCTCAAGAACAATCACTCGTAATTCAATTGTCTAATACTGTTTACATTGAACGATTGTGCTTGCAGAGAAAACGTAAATTGTGTTAATGTAATACGTTTGTATCCATTTTATCGTGCAGCACGATGGAACCACACCCGCACGTAGTCCAGAAGTGTCAGCGTCGTGGATAAATGCTTTCAATTTTACTTTTTTACAATGATCTCTAACAACAACATTTCTAATTTCAAGTCGATATCATGTTCCGTTTATGAGAAATTAGAATAAAATATCGCGTAACAAGTGCTACTAAATGCTATTACACACGTAACTCATTTGTAAGATGGACTAATTGTTTGTCAGGGAAACGTATGCTAGTAGCATTTTGATTGTGTAGTCTTCAGAATGGATGACATCTAGAGCAATAAGTAAAACAAACCATTTTTACATATCAATGCCTTTTTCGATAAGCCTGATAAAATTCGTAATTTTATTTAATGGGTGCACGAGACCGCACGCATATTTTATATCCACGTGGATTTCTTCCACCTCTTTCAGTTACTTCGTGTCTGTTACTATAGGATGTGAACGGTGTATACGGTGTATATACATAGCCAAATATTGAAAACAATTTCGCGCTGTATACATGCGTTGTTATTTGTTTGTTTTAATAGACATTCATATTTACTGTATAAAATTTGCAGAAACTATGCCAGCCTAGGAGAAAACAGCGGTCTCTGTATAGAAGAGCTTGATCAGATGGTGGACATCGCATGCAATTGTGAGTTTTGCATCATCGGCGGGTCAATACAGAAGCTTGCCAAAGTAAAGGTCGTTACTCAAGGTCAAGGTCACCATGGTCTCCATGGCGTCATCGAGCGAGTCACTGTGAACGTGGCAAGCGAAAGCAAGAATCGAGCCAGGCATGGTAGGTCCTTGCATGGCCAATCTAAATGTGTCTAAATGACGCAAATATTTCACTTAATTGATAGTGTGTTCGAACCATAGAGTATTGTGATGTTTATGCCATATATATCATTCGTTTTTGTTTCAGTTACACCTAACAAGAAAGGTTCTTGTAAATTATTTAAAGTAAGCTTGCATGCTGTCGTTCAATTAAAGGTATTTGACGCAACATCGATACATATAACGTTCAGAAGAACAATCCCTTGATGAAAAACCTATATTGCTGTCATAACGTAATCATGTATGCATGTATATCTAATTTTCTTCCTAATGTGAAACGTTTTTCTCCGAGAAAAAACCCATCGATCTTCCATATTAGTATTATCTTAATGATACTTATACTGGCCGAAACAAAGATTAGCGATATAGTCAGTCAAATCAGCGTTTCATAGCATACTTCTCAGTACATGGCATAAGTCGTTACGAAATATTATTTTGCCAGAATTAGACTAATTGCATGTCTAAGTTGACCTTTATGAACATCTTTTCATTATAAGCGAATTATAATGCTCGGGTCTATAATTCTACCCCAAGATAATAAAACAATCTATCTGCCTGACAAAGCACTTCAGATGTCATGCATACTTCACTATTAACAAATAACAGAGACAGTAATGTGTCTGCCATGGGAGATGGGGATTATTAACATTAATAAAAACTGCTTAATTTTCTATAAGTGAAGTCTCACTGGTACGATTCTACCATTCCCTATCGAACCGGAATCGGTCATAACCACATCATAAATGAGCTTATTTATGCAGTTTTTGACTACGAACACACGCTGTTAAGATTGTGCCATACCATCATAAATATGTGTACAAATGTGAGTTGGCCAATTGTTGGATCAACTGTGGTCAACAAAATGATGTAAATGCTTGTTGCGAAGTAGATTAAAATCAATCAACTATGGTAATACAGCACACATGTTATAAGTTTAAACCAAGTTGGTTGAGTAGGAAGTCAAATGCAGATAACTCCTAGCAATAAGTATGCCATACTGGCACTCGATGTTAATACGACGACTAACTCAGCGATGGAAATGTACGGGTCGCCCATGGACCGACAAGGTACATCTACAAGTAAGTTCAATACCCCGATACCTCGAAGTCTCTCACAGTTGGATGAAATACAGAGATCAATAAGAAACAGGCGGGATTCCGGGACGACCAAGTACGATTGCAGCGAAGACAAATACAGACAGATAAGTAAAACATACAGAAAGAAATGTAAATAAGACGATCAATATGACTTCTCGTTCAGACAACGTATTTTGTTTTTTTTTTAAAAATTGCACACAAAATAAAACAATGTTTCCTTCTGANTAACGCCTAGCAATAAGTATGCCATACTGGCACTCGATGTTAATACGACGACTAACTCAGCGATGGAAATGTACGGGTCGCCCATGGACCGACAAGGTACATCTACAAGTAAGTACAATACTCCGATACCTCGAAGTCTCGCACAGTTGGATGAAATACCGAGCTCAATAAGAAACAGGCGGGATTCCGGGACGACCAAGTACGATTGCAGCGAAGACAAATATGGACAGATAAGTAAAACATACAGAAAGAAATGTAAATAAGACGATCAATATGACTTCTCGTTCAGACAACGTTTTTTGTTTTTTATATTTTTTTTGCACACAAAATAAAACAATGTTTCCTTCTGATTTAGCATTTGCACGCCAATTTAGGGGCGTTGAGAGATCTGTATGTTTGTTAACACCGAAAGTATTCGTCATTTAAAAAAAAAAAGTTTTGTATCCTAGAAAGTCATATTGGTGATCACAAAACTGGATAGGTTTGGTTTCCGCAATTTAATTGATTTTGTTATATAAACATTATCAACGATATAAATTCCTTAATAACCAAAAGCGGGATATTATAATTATCATTAAACATTCGTCATATTGTCTGATTGTTCTATTGACAGTACAGTTTATGATCTTCAAGACGGATGGAGCACACTCGGAGTCCTCACATCATGCAGCGTCGAAACTGAAGGGCATCATCAACGTTGGAATAAACACGCAACAAAAATGTTTTTTTTATATATTTTTAACCCATTGAAAAGCACGTCCATGCGAAAAATACATCTACAAAACAAGAGGGCTTGGAAATGGTGGTTGCATAGTGTTGTTACCTGTAACAATTAGTATGTTAGTCTATTTGCTGATTTGTGTGTGTGTGGATAATTGTTGATGCCTATATTATATCATTTTTGTTTCACCTTTATGCGCCTTCTGATCCAAGAACTTGTTAAACGATGCTTCATATATTGATGTTAATAAATAATTGGTCATATTGAGGCTATCACGGTGAGGCGCGCCGCGACTGAGGTCATACTCATTCATGATACAGTAATAGAAACAACAACCTAATTCGTGTAACTGGCATCATCTCGCAAAAAGGAACCATGTCAAGTGGGAAATGGTTACCGATAAGCAAGTCCATTAGTATTAACCAACGGGCCAGAGCTTTGGTATTTGCGTATTTTTTCTGATAATAACGCAGCAAAATGCCAGTGCAGTAAGCACAGTGGTTTGTACAAAAGCTTCCAGCCTAATGCGATCCTGGTTCATTTCCACCTTGTGCAAGTGAGTTTGTGAGGTGGTCTATATACCGGTCAGGTGGGGTTTCATCCGGATAATTCGGTTTCCCCCGACAGCCAAAATGACCAAAAAAATATTATATATGTCGGTAAAACATAAGTGCCGGATATTGAAGTTATAATTTAACATTCGTCTCAGCTTTGAAGACGCTAGTACATACGTAAGGTAGGGTTGCTGGGAAACACTCCGGACCTTTACTAATGCCGCGATATGCACGGAAGGACTTTTAAATAGTATATTATTCAACAGTTTGCGGAGCGTAGAAGNTAGCTATCGCGTGCGCACGTCATAGCTATCGCGTGCGCACGTCATAGCTATCGCGTGCGCACGTCATAGCTATCGCGTGCGCACGTCATAGCTATCGCGTGCGCACGTCATAGCTATCGCGTGCGCACGTCATAGCTATCGCGTGCGCACGTCATAGCTATCGCGTGCGCACGTCATAGCTATCGCGTGCGCACGTCATAGCTATCGCGTGCGCACGTCATAGCTATCGCGTGCGCACGTCATAGCTATCGCGTGCGCACGTCATAGCTATCGCGTGCGCACGTCATAGCTATCGCGTGCGCACGTCATAGCTATCGCGTGCGCACGTCATAGCTATGGCGTGCGCACGTCATAGCTATCGCGTGCGCACGTCATAGAAACCGTTAAATAAAATATTTCCTATGTCCCCTTTATTCCGCCGTAGATAACATTACTGATGTTATCTGGCATTAGCTTTCCAAAGTGTTTCGTCATGATTTTTTGCGTCGTGCGTCTACAATTTCCTTAAATGACATCTCCTAAATTGCCAGGCAAATTTTGTTAAAACTTCAACGGATAAATATAGGATCTGACATGAGTTGTCATATCATACCATATTTTATTTAACGAGTTCAGGAATTTTGTTAGTAAGCTCGCCTTACGAAATTTCTGGACGAGTTTAATAACATATGGTATGATATGACAACGAGTGTCAGATCTTTTTTTATCACATGCTTTTAAACTAAATAAAATGCATCTTAATTGACCAAACAAATGCTGATAGATCTAAAAGTGCATTACTATCGTGACGTCATTTCATGTTGACGACGTCATTTCACCAAAATAAAGCCATGCGATTGGTTAGTTATTGATTCTGTAGCCAATGAAAACGCTAAAAAATGTTGTATTACACATGTGTAATATAAAAAAATACGTAATGTCTGTATAACATTGAAAACAAGGTATAGCATGTGATAAAAGATTGTTCTTGTCGATTACAAAAGTATGTCACACTAGCTTAACATAAGTTTTTAAAATTTAAATTTCAAGCGACAGCTCCTTAACTAGAGTGGAATTTCATCAAACTTGATCTGTTCAATTGCGAGGTTCAGTACACATAGCCAAGTTCCTATGGTCAACTGTGCAGATCAGACCTTTAAAGCCTATTTTCAACATGGTTCACAGTTTTTACACTAAAAAAAAATCTCTCTACTGAGTGTTGCTATCCACTCCAAACACTAATTTAAAGAAGCGTTCTGCAACGCTTACGTTCATGAGACGACAGTATCATTCCAGACCGGTGTGGACATAACGACGTCTTTATGATAGTGTCACCAGACTCACCACTGCATCGCAGTGTTGCAGTCACTGTTCCCAATCAATTGATCGTTCAAAAAGCTTAAGGTGTAGAGTGCAGTTAAATCCAATGATCAAACCAGTGCCAATAGTAACAAGGCTACAAGGACAAACTCTGTCGCTGTAAATTCCGACACGAGTGACTCTCACGTTGTTCATAAGAGTTTAGAAACACGACATCGCGACTATATCAATTCAAGCTTCGAAATGAGTGACATTGTTTCACAATGTCGTCCCATGGCATACAACTTACTGTGGTTCACTATGCATTTATTGTTTTAAAGGGACTTGTACAAAGATATTGGTATTTTTGAAAACACAAACATACAATAATCATACCGTATCGCTAATTGGTAAATCCTTTAGGTGTTGTACAAATGATCTAAAAATAGGCTTTAGTAAATGTTTGCAGGAAACTTCTTCCTAATGCTCGCTAGAAACTGTTGAAGAAAACTTTTCAAGAAAAGACCGACGTTTTTTCACCTTAACACCCGGCGCCAGCGTCGGAATCAAGTTATGGTACATTTTGGATATTAAGTGATACGACCGAAATCTAGTGATTGTCAAATGAGAAGTCCTCATAATTATTATGAATAAATCGATAATATTCTCGTAGAAGTATAATGCTAATAGACTGTCAGAAACTTGGGACCCCTGATGGAATACTTATATCCATTCAAGTGTATAAGTCCACAGAAGAAATAATCCGTTCAATTAATCGGTTGTTCCAAGCGAACAATCTGCTCTGACAAAAGGTCTCCCAGAAATGAATGTCTGCCACAGCGTCATGTCGTAAAGAGCTATTTATTCAAAGTTCATTTTTGGCTAGTACATATTGGCAATCACTCAAAAGTCTGGATAGGCCGAGGTCAATCTATTTGTCCGATAAATTGTAGCTCTCTCGAAGGGATGTGTAGCAAGTGTTGAGAAATTCAGGAACGGAGATAAGTCTTTTACGTTGATTAAAGCTTTTAACTTGCATATTGTAATGATGTGAAATATCTCGTCAATTAAATTTGCGAATGCATACACTATGATTATCTTCGGAAAATTGAAGCACAAAACTAAAGTGCCGGACAATGTCGCCTTTTGGGGTCGTTAAAACTTGTCCCTGCTTTTATTTTGTAAACCGCGACCGAATCCCATATTTGTCTAGAATGAACATTATTATTATAATAATTTACTGTAAACGAAATTGAGTATGTCTACACATACAACTTGCAAGGACTTGATATACTAATAACAAACAGCGTTTATATCGGTCATTTACATCGAGTTTAAATACACAAATAGCCATTACAGATTTTGGCATATTTTAAAGTGTGTCATTAAATGCTCTAAATTGATAAATTTAAACATCAGAACTAAAGAGCTCCATTATAAAAACAAGAATAAAAGTAAAAAGCGAAAAAAAAAGAGAAAAAAAGTTAACCACACCAGGGCTCGAGCCACTGACCCATGGAGTAAAAGCAAAGCGCCGATACCACTCAGCCACTGGTGTTCATTGTTCATTTATTTCTTGAGTCTGTGACAAAAAGTTGAAAAATTCGCATTTTGATAAAATGTGAACAGGTCCCTTTAAATGCATATTGAGAAATATAAGAATAATCATATGACACTCGTAACGTATTGCTATAAAACGATAATTGGCGCAAAACACCGTACTCAGCATTGCAATTTATAATAGGCAAATTGTATGCACATTTTTTACTTCTGGAAGTTATTTGAAAACAGCAAAGATTTATTTTTAACTTCAAATATATCCATTACTAATAGCCTAGAGCTCATATGGTCAACTGTGCAGATCAGATTTTGCAAGACTATTTTCAAAACGTTCCACAGTATTTATATACCCAACATTGACTCACTCTATTGAGCATTGTAATCCACTTAAAACACTAATATAAATAAGCGTGCTGCAACCTTTACGTGAGTGAGACGTCATTATCATTACATGTTTATAAAAAGACGATGACGTCTCTGCATTATTATCAGTAAGACCGGTGTGGACATAACGACGTCATTATGATAGTGTCACCCTTGCATCGCAGTGTTGCAGTCAGCACTCGCAAAATCAATGGATCGTACAAAAAGCTTTATGGTGAAGAGTGCAGTTGTACGAATGATCAAACCAATGCCAATCGTAACTAGGCTACAAGGACAAACCAATGCCAATAGTAACTAGGCTACAAGGACAAACTCTGGCGTTGTAAATTCCGACATGAGTGCCATTTGCGGTGTTAATTAGAATTTAGTAACACAACATCGCAGTTGAAACGAATGATCGAAATGAGTGACATAGTTTCGCAATGCCGTCCCATGGCAAACAACTTACTTTTGTTCACTTTGCATATATTGTTTTAAATGGACTTGTCCACAGATATTTGTATTTTTGAAAAGATTCATTTAAGGATTTTACTGATAAAACTGTAATATTTGGAATAGTTAAAAAAAAATAATAAAAGGACAATATAAAATGAAAAAAAAACTGCGCCAATGTCGACTGGGGTTCGAACATGGGACCTTAAGAAGAAAAAGCTTACTACAACCCAACGCAGGCTTGTGCATCTGAAATGGTAGTTTAAACGCTATATCGGTAATACATGTTTTTTTTCTAAATTCGTCATGAGTAATTTGAAATAAGATATGACGAATAAATACACGAATATAATATTATTCGATCGATAATAACATTTTGTAAAATAAAATCGTATTGATAAACTGAAAACCGTTATCGAGAATTTTAAAATTTCGGATTGTGAAATACAGACTGAGGACTGGTAAAAATGCAACCCTTCGTAATTAACAAAACACGTTTTGAATTAGCGTTAATTACTTTATATTCAGAACAAATATGAAGCAAAATGAAACGTTGTTGCTAATTTGATAATGCATAACCTAGCACAATAATAAAATGAAATATTGCTGTTTTTTATATAAATAAAGTTATTTAAGATTTGATGTACCACTATTACTGTTACCAGTAGAATGCTGTTGTTTTCAAAACCTCTTTTATTATCGCCGACGACGTTCTTAATATATACATGCTGAATCATATCGTCTTCTTAAATAAGCCAACTTTTAGACGCTAATCTTCCTTGCTTANGACTTGTCCACAGATATTTGTATTTTTGAAAACATTCATTTAAGGATTGTCTTTTATTTCTTCTTTAATAAGCCAACTTTTAGGCGCTAATCTTCCTTGCTTATTATAAATGAGCTTATTATAAATTACGTGTTTTTTTACAAATAGGTCATGTATTGTCGCGGAAAAGCGGCCAGTTTAGTATGATGATGATGACAGATCAGTGAATTTACCATGCGTAGGGCAGACACCTGATTTATAGAATGACCAACTTGGGATGCGCATAAAAAAACACTCGTTCCTTTTTTATTATAGATGAATCAACGTTTTAAGTTGTAGCTGTTTTATATCGTGAATAATGTTAATGCATATTTCATTATGAATTTCTGTCCGAATACAAGTTTTATTGATATTTGCTTACTCAAATTAACTAGCATGTAATGTAGCTGTTCTGTATGGATTTGTAACTTCTCGTTTTTTTAGAAATCAAAAAGAAGATCTTATTTTTGAAATTTATTTGGAAACAACGATGACCTTTGGGAAATTAAGTTAACAAATGTAAATGCATGTAACTAGTAAATCTGGATTTATATTGGTAACCCCGCCAAAGCGTTGTCAGTAAATTTGATCCGAAAACTGAAATCGCAAAATGAAAGTAAAGTTGGTTTATTAAATTACATTCAGCAGAATTCAACTGTTGTCTTTAAATATCCTTTGTGGAAAAGACTTGCATAATATTTCTTCAACGCAATGTTATATGAGGCGCGTCATGCGAAATTGGGTCTTATGTCTTTTTCGGCCCTTTTTGCTCCAGACCAGCTTGCACAGTCTGGTCAGGAGCTACGCTGTCCGATATAAAGTCCTGCAATGTTTCTTGTTCTCATAAGCGGACAAGTTAGACTAGCCTGTGTCAGACAAGTTGGAATAGCCTGTATAAGACAAGTTGGACTAGCTGTGTCAGACAAGTTGAAGAAAGGATTTCCAAATCTTTCCTGATATTCTTTTCTTATTTTTTAAAATTATAAACCTTAACCTTTAATCTTGTTATGGTCTATATGTAACAATTGTCGAAAATGAAAATAAATCAATGCATGTTTTTGTCTTCATATCAAGAACCAAAGATTAGCTTATATAACATCTCTGTGGCGGGGGGGGGATACGCGTCGACTGCTGCAGTGCCATTTCTAGTTATTTTTAGATTTGATCGAGAATGTAACCGGCCTACCAGTTATGCTGAATGGGGCAAGTTCCCCACAGGAACTACAATTTCGTACCCTTTTTTTTTTGTTCCCAAATTTTGTTTCGTACCCAATTTTTTTTTGTACCAATTTTTTTTTTCGTGCCCAATTTTTTTTTCGTACCCAAATTTTGTTTCGTACCCAAAATTTTGTTGTACCAATTTTTTTTTTCGTGCCCAATTTTTTTTCGTACACAATTTTTTTTTTGCATAATTTTTTCGTACCCAAAATTATCGTACCCAAATTTTTTTTCGTACCCAAAATGTTTGTACCCACAAACACAATTGTGGTGATGTGGATAAACTTAAATTTATGCTTTTATATCCATCCTCTTCAAAAGCATCGTCACACCAGTACTGTCAGTACTTTGATTTCAAAACGTCCGCAGCATTTGAGTCTCGTTCTGGGAAAACTGGGATTAGTGCATGTGCCTTAAGTGTCGTCCCAGGTCAAGCTGACACTTTCTGCTTTTATGGAATTTTTCCTTTAAAGGTCTCTTCTGAACGAAAATCCAGTGTAGGCGGAAAGTGTTGTCCCTGATAAGCCTATGCAGACTGCACAGGCTAATCTAGGATGACACTTTAAGCACATGTATAAAGCCCAGTGTTCCCAGAACAAGGATTATTTTAGGAATGGGGCTTCGGACCTCTGGACTGTGAAAATTGTGTTGTCTGGGAAATTTAGTTAGTTTTTTTTTGTTGCTAACATCAGCTATTTAATTATGAATAAGAATGTTTTTAACATTATATTTGCTAGGTTCAACTCATAGAGCTGGAAAGGGAGATGAACTTACATTTATATCTTTTAGCGCTGGAACCGAATTTTGAAGGCCTTTGCAAACAGTTTGAATCCAGATGAGACGCCACACAACGTTGCGTCTCACCAGGATCCAAACTGTTTGCTATTCTGATAGTATTCTTTGGAAAAAAATCGAAGAAAATGCTAATTTTAGAAATTTGGGCAGACAACATTTTAGCAGACGACAAATATCCCAGCATTCAAAGGGTTATAAAGTCACACCGGTAACTCACAAGTGACCTTCACAAAACAAGGTAGGAGGAAGATTGTCTTTTAAATTTGTATTGTAATATTTTTCATTGGAACCAATTTGTGAAGGTAATGAACAAAGCCGCAGTGTACCTAGTGCAATATCATGTAAAACTGACAATGGAGTCCATAAAGTACACAACTAGGACATCTTTTTTTTTCCTCAATTAGGAAAAGTACCAGTTCTGGGCAAATTGGATAAAGTTAGCGCAAAAATATACCCCGACATTGGGGAAATTTGCATCGTGAAATCTTCATATTTGGGAATAATGGTTTTTTTAATTGCTTAGTACTTAAAGGCACAAACCCCCTCTAAATGTTCTTTTACATCCCTTTTTGCTAAAATGGTCAGTTTAAGTGCTTTTTTTAATTTGTTTAATTGCAGACAATGCGCTTTTGAAACAAAAGTGATGCAACTTTCCTTCTTTTTGTGATTTAAGACCGGAAATTGGAAATTTTGTATTTTTTTCTCAATTGGGAAAGTGCCTTGTAAACGTACTTACTACTTTATAAAGAAGGAAAAAAAAACTAGGTGTAAGAACACTTTTTACCCTGATGGACTTTCTGACTCGTCATCTGCTGCTTCATCCAGTTCGGACCCCGACGTAAAATTGGTCGCCGACCCCTTTTCAGCTCCTCTAAGGGATTTCGAAGGGGCTCCAATGGCCGGCGGGCGTTGCTCGTGAATCATAACACCGCCCTTCGACTTCTTGCTATAGTACGTCGTGCCCGATGAGGAACTCTCACTGGAAAGTTTTGAACTATTTGAGCCACTGCTCTGGCTTAAGGCTGTCTTGTTTGCTTTATTTATGACCGATGGAGCCATATATGTTATGCCTTTCGGTGGCTCAGCTTTCACTGTAATTATCGTCTCGCTCGTCTGTTGGGTCTTTGTTGTGGCTGATATTACAGGCTTTGTGCCTAAACTTGGATTCGCCACTTCGTGGTAGGGTTTAGTCGGAGTGTAGTTCCGATTAAGAACCTGCGAATCTGGCGTACCAGATTTCACAACAGAACCGGGACGGGGCAGTGAAGAGACTGGTTTAGCAAATGCGACAGCCTTTGAACCATTTTCCGAGCCAACTTCATGAGTTCCGGGATTCGTGCTCGAGACCGAGTCCAAATTCTTTGCAAGGGTGCTATTTTGAGTCTGCGAGGCGGCAGACACCTTGACAGGACTAGAAGAGGTGCCATTAATGGTCTGATTTAACAACTGTGAACTACTTGAAGCAGACGTCGCTTTTGACGCCGGTCCGAACTGATTCTTTGGTCCACTATTTTCTGTATTATTTGACTGACTGATCAAACTAAGGTCGGTTTCCCGTTCTAGCTTAGTTGGCGGTATTTCTTTTCTAGGACTCGCGGAAGTAGATTTTGTCGATCCAGTTTTCGCTGCTGTCGTTTCCTCGCTCGTTTTCTTCGTTGTCGTTGTTTTCGCACCGGAGCTCTGGGAAGAAGTCTCCTTTCGCAAGGCACTCTGTGGACGCATGAAAGCGTTCATCGGAAAACCGAAAACTGGCGTTCCATCGGGTCCGATATTAAACATGGCGTTGGGACCGGACTGCATCTGAGATACGCTGTTCGTCTTCTTCACCTTCTGCTGCTATGTTTGAAGGTCACTGGCGATGTCTTTGGCACTCAGCGGGCGGGAGTAGGGATTGCTGTGACCCTTCGTTGTCCCAGACTTTGGGGCAGTGGTGCCGTTGGACGTGGATGGAACGTTAGTCCCTGGAATTACATCAGACTTTCGTTAAATTTAGTTTAAATTAAGTTTAAAACCTATTTGTTTCAACTTGATTGCATCGAAAGCCTAAGGCTTAATGAAATGGCCTCAAGTCGTTTCCTGGGTAGAACAAGTACTTGGTGTATATGGGAGAGATCTAAAGAACGCTCCCACAGTGGGGATCAAACCGTGAACTACCGGTTGATAGGCAGACACCATAACCACTATGCCAAAGGGACCTCGGTGCGTTTAAAAGGTTTCAATAATAATCTGTGCCAGTTTATCATTTAAGACACACATAAAAATCAGACTTCAAGTTTTCTGGTTGTTTATGTATTTAAAGAAAAATATTGTAATCAACAAAAACACATATACAAATGAAGACCATCAAGTTATAAAGCAAAGTGAAGACATTTGAAATGAATTCAGACAAGATGAATGATTTCAGTGTAGCAAATGTCAAATGTTGTGCCAAACAATAAAAAACGGCCTTTTGTACCAACTTGTCTTATAACAAACCCACTAACGCATGTGCCACCACATCTAATATTACAGCGGGCAGATGTGCGCGTTTGCTTATGACTGAGCAAGGCCTGTCTTTCTTGGATTACAAGGACCTGTCTTACATCTGTTCAAGAAGCCCTTGTAACAAGGTGGCATATTTTAATGTAACAATTAATACCAGTGGCTAAATATGCCTTAATTATAGGAAAGTGGTGAAAATTATTAATACATGTACCAGTGGCTGATATTAGCAAACTTATACTAAACAAAAGTATGCAGACAGATAGGTTTCCTATATGGATTGTAAGGGTCTGTCTATCTTGACGTCACAGTGATGTAAGGGATATGGCGTCCGCCTTGCTACTGGGAGATCATGGGTTCGATCCCCAGCCTTTTCAGAATCTTTTCAAAGACACCAAGAACTGGTTCTTCACAGAAAAGTTTCGAGCTCGAAAGGCTCTATAAGCCAACACACATTCAACTATAACTGCAGTACCTCTTTCTTTTAATATGTCTTGTACAAAAAAAATTCGAGTTTCCTCAGAAAATATAGGGACACACCAAAAATTATCAATTAACCCATTATGCATAGCGTCTAGAAAAAAAGGCCTTGGCAAACAGCGTAGACCCAGATGAGACACCGCATGATTGGGCGTCTCATCAGGGTCTGCGCTGTTTGCTTAAAGGAATTTCTGTAAGAAATATTCTAAATATAGAAATAAATATACTAAACATTTCTAATTTTGGAAATAAATTGATCCAATTTAGAAGGATGGGAGAGTCCACTAGGCATAAATGGGTTAATACCAGTGGCTGATTTCACTAGGCAGACTTGTTGTGTCCCCATACAGGCAAAGCCTATCTAATATGCATACATGAAGCAGACAGATCATAGTTGAACTTAAGATTGCTACATTAAATTTATCAATCACTATCAGTGGCTAATTACAGCAGAAGGCAGTGGCTGTGTTAAAGGGACTTGTTCACAGTTTATCAAAATGAGAATTTTTCAACTTTTTGTCACAGATTCAAGAAATAAATGAACAATGTACATTAGTGTGCGAAATAACACTCATGCCGCAGACTTATACTGAAAATACACTTTCGTCTACGAAAAAATCATCGTTAGAAATTGATAAAAGTATAAAGCGAAACGATCTAAAAATATTGATTTCTTTTGTTATAGTTATATTTTGTAACAACACGTGGATATTTATACAAAGTATAAAGTAAATGGCAACCCATGTGAAGATGGATGGTCAGGTCCGCACATAATGTTGTCGTAAAGACTCAATGACAGCCCGAACATAAACTCTGAATTACACACATACACACGTGAAGACGGATGGCTGAGTGGTTTTAGGGCTTGACTTTTACTCCATGGTTCAGTGGTTTAAGCCCTGATGTTGTTAACTTTTTTAACTCTTTTTTTTTCTTTTTTTACTATTCTTGTTTTGATGTTGTAGCTCTTTTGTTCTGATGTTTATATTTATCACTTTAAAGCATTTAATGACAAACTTCAAAACATGCCAAAATCTGTGAACATTAAGTAAACTGAAAACCCTTTATACACAAAAGTGGCAAGACCCTTGTTACACAAAGTTGGCAAAGTTTAATTTATCAATCAAGCTTTTAATTAATCAATCAATACCAGTGGCTGCTTTCAGCAGTTGCTGTGGACTAGGTGGAGGTTTCATGGTGGAACGGAAAGGTGTTGACATCGTACTGTTGGCGGAGGCGTTGCTGAGACTGCTGTAGGCATTGCGGGCAGCCTCCGCATTGCTGCGAACGGAAACTAGGTCGGCGTGGTTGAACAGCTGAACAGGCTTGATGGAGTTGTTGCTGTATTTTAGCATGGGCTTCTGGGTCTGAAAGAATACAAGAGCTGTTACAGCAAGTTTGTTAAAGTTCTCGTAAAAGGCACTCTCCCAATTGAGGAAAGATTACAAATTTCCCCAATGTCAGAAAAACTACCCAAAAGGAACGAAAGCTGCGTCAATTTTTTTCTAAAAGCGCATTATCTGCAAACAGACATTCCCAACAGTTTTTGAACTCCACAGGACATCGGGTCCTGTTGACTTAGATAACTTACAGGACCGGAATGGGATTTATAGGACCGCTGCTATGTTTGAAGGTCACTGGCGATGTCTCATCAATGTACAAACGTATATATCCCAATACATTTGCGAAGTTAAGAGTTATGTTGATTGACAACAACTCATGTGCTCCATTAATTTATGATGATTAATACCTAGTGTTAGTTGTTTTCCTAAGCCGATAAGTTACATTTGTTTTGTTAATTCCAGGGGTGTCAATTGCCCCAAATTTTAAATCCGGAAAATTAAGCCGGGGGTCTGGAGCCACTGGCCCCCAACGTGGATAAAGGCGAGAGCCCCTATGGCCAGTATGGGGAAAAAACTAGCCCTAGCTTATTGTCCTTTGTTATAGTCCTTTTAGTTGCATTTTCTGATGATTACAATGCGAAACATTATAAACCAGACCATCCGTATCACTGCATGTGTATTGTCATTCTATACAAATGATATAAAGAACGTGGAAAATAAATTGAAATCGACGAATCATAACGTATCCGAATTACGAATGTCCGAAAACATGTACGTGTTTTGCACATGAAATAAAATGTGCTTTGTGCATATCGTTTGACTGCAGAAAATGAAAACGAGTTACCAGTAACCTTGCAAATACGTAATCAATATATGATTTGGTTAACTAATTGCTTTACAATGTTCGTTTGCAGTGCTTTACCATGCGTAAATATCAATCACTCAAATTTCGAGATGGCGGACATTTGCAGATGTTCGGAAAGTAGCGAAGAGGTTTCGTCAGTTACCGTTCATGTCTGTGACAGCCGCTAACTAATTAGACATCGATAAATAAAAGACCGGACGAAATCGTTACTGAGCGCAAATTTCCGGAATGCCGAGGAACGAATATTAGTTCTCAAATGATCGCGAACTTGAATGAATTCTATGAACAAAATCAACTTTGCCTCTTGAATTACTTCCCGGACATTCGGACCGGCAACATGCAACATGGCATTTTCAATCGGACCTGTCTGTAAAACGTCGGTCAGGTCCGACGGTCCGACACTTTTGGGAATGTCTGTGCAAGTGAACAAATAAAATGAGCATTGAAACAGAACATTTCAACAAAAATTCATGTAAAAAGAACATTTAGATGGGTTCCTGCAATTAAGTACAAAGTAATTGAATAGATCGCTTATTCCCAAAGATTTCATGAGGCAAGTTTTCCAATTTTCAGGGTTTTAAGTGCTGAATTTTTTTGGACCTTGTACTGGGTAAAAACATATCGCTGTGTTAGTAAAACCTGTAGGCCTACTCTAGGTCAAGAGCAATCTAATGACACAAGAGAGGTTTGTAAAACCTGTAGGCCTACTCTAGGTCAAGAGCAATCTAATGACACAAGAGAGGTTTGTAAAACAAGTGCATTTGGTGGATATTAACCCATGATCTTTTTTCCACATTAAATTTTTTATTCATGCATATTTGATCATTTCCATGTATAGTTTACACATACGCATATTTGATTGAAATTGTTTAACGAGGATGCTTGGTTTGTTATTATTTTTGTTGTAAGAGTGACGTTTGGCTAGACCGCAAACCAGTCTACACCCCTAATCTTTTGCATTGACCTTTCAAAGTTACTTTTGTGTTATTTTAGGAAAAGGTATTTAATGTGCAAAATCTTTCTTTTTCTTTTACCGTAGAGGTTATAAGTATACAAAATTATTGTGTAAATAAGTCATGACAATGGATTAACATTTCACAGTCTCAAGAAATTTTAACCCCTCTTACGCAGTGTGATTATTAGTTGGGTGTAACTTTATATATTAAAGCAAATGTCTCAGATACCAAACTGATACCCGAGATGACAAGTGAGATAACAGACTTTGACATTAAATTGTATGATAACATGCACCTCATATGATTTGATAATACGTACTGTCACATGAAGTCAATTACTGATAGCTCAAATGTGTCAGTAAACAGAACAGTCCAAAGTATTATATCAGTTGATTCAGCCACCAGTTTCAGGGGTGTATATTAAGGAATATCGACTTCTATATAATATTTATAATAAGTTGAACAAGATGGCTACGTTTTCTCAGTCAACTGTGAGTAAAGGCTCAGATTCATTTATAGACTTTTGTTGTTCGCCGTGCCTAGAGCACAAAATTGACCAGTGGGCCGAGTTTTACTGTGATAGTTGTCTTAAATTTTATTGCGGAAAATGTATTAACATGCATGGTCAGTTGTTTGGGAAACATGTGACGTATGAAAGGGGAGACACACGTAAGTGGCCAGTGTCCAAGGAAGTGGAGGATTTCCTTCAGAAATGTGACCTTCATGAAGACAAACGTCTAAAAATGTACTGCAATGACCACAGTCAGCTGTGCTGCTCTAATTGCGCTTTCCTCAATCACAGGTAATTCAGACATATATTTGCTTTCAAAATGTTTATTGTAATAAAGAGACCATTTAATACAGCATTATTAAGATAAATTATATTTAAGTTTATTTGCTTGAGAACAATATAAACTGTGAATAAAATTATAATGATGACTGAATTATTTCTATTTTAAAAAATAGAAGTCAGTATTACAATGAAAATGGCAGTGAGAAAACAATAACAACATGATGAACATAGTTCATACATATTCTTGCATAGTGGCAATTTACCGGTAAACCACGTACAAATATTTTAATATAATTTTCCTTTCAGACTGTGCACTAAAGTAACACTGATATCCGAGTCAGTCAAAGGACCTCTGCCAGACTTGCAGCAACTATCAAGAGAGATTCAAACTATTCTTGAAAAAGTCAAGAAACTTGAGAACTATTGGAACACCAACATGAATACTTTGCAGGCTTCATACAACAAACAATTAGATGAAATACGTGACACACGGCAGAAAATAAATACAATTCTAGACAAGATTGAAAAAACCACCATGAAAGAGCTAAATGATAACTTGACCAGTCTGAAAGCTTCTGTCCAGGCTGATGTGGACAATTGCAGCAGGCTTAAAAATGAACTCAAACAACTCAGTGGCGCTATACATGACATTGTTGATAAGGGCAAAGCAGAACTCAAATTTATTGCAAGTAAGAAGTGTCTGGTAAAACTTGAGCAGTCTAAAACTTATCTGAAGGAGAAATCTGTACAGGTAGAAAGTTCACTGACATTCCAGGCTGACAGTGATGTTCAACAGTACTTGTCTAAATTGTAAGGTCTTGGGAGGATTGTACTCAGTCCCAATGAATTATTAGTGTTAGTTGATCCAGACCAGGTATTCACTGTGCAAGGGAAGTCGAGTTACCATGTGAGCATACCAAGTGATTCACAGGAGTTCTCCGATATCACTGCCATCTGTGTTCTCTCTGATGATCAGATCCTTGTTGCAGATAATAAACGAGTTAAGCTACTCAATCAACAATACCAGGTGGTAGGATATTGTGATTTTACTGCTTATTTAAGTGATATGTGTCAAATCACAACAAGTGAAGTAGCTGTTGCTGTGAATGAGGGTGCGACACATGAGGTCCAGTTTGTCTTGGTGACTGATGGGCAGCTGGTTAAGGGCACAAAGCTAAAGTTTCAACATGAATGTATAGATATTGCTCATAATCAAAAAGACCTGTATCTCACCACTGGCACTGCACTTTATCAGTATTCAAAGAGTGGAACCAGGTTGAATAAGCTGCATGAGGATAAATCAGCCAATTCAACAGGTAAATTTGGTGGAAATATTCTGGTAACTTTTGAAATAATTATAATTAACATTCTTTTATGCTTTATATATATAATATACTTAAGTCAATTGTATTTTTACATTTTGCTTATTCCAGATAACTATGTTTGCAAATACCTGACATAATAATTTCACCATTCCTCTGCATTAGCTAATGAAAACTCCATAACAATAATGTTATTTCTTTGCTAAAGTATTTTCTTGACTAATTTGTTTACTGTATAGGGGTTGGTATTCGTGTTAGCAACTATTTAAAATAATTCCATAATAATATTCCCGTCTGAAAGCTATGAGTATGTCAGTGAGTCCATTTAGTTACTGAGAGAATGTTATTGATGTTTATATCATGAAGTTTTAGCATAATATAATCATGCATGCATACATGATTCATTGTAAGAAAAATCTAACTAAGTTAATATCAACAAATCGGTTGTGTGAGCAAGTGTTAGAGTGTCTTTATTTACATAATGATTCTGTGATACTTCTCTCATTTACAGTATATAGGTGTGCAGTGAGTCCTGCAGGTGACAAGATATTTATCACCAACAATTCCCATGGCAAGGTCCTCACCCTGGCCCCAGATGGCACAGTTCTCCACACCTTCTCAGACTCAGACCTAAAAGACCCAGGAGGTATTCATGTGACTGATCTGGGACAGGTGCTGGTCTGTGATTGGGAATCCAGCGCCATCCTACAGCTGGATAGTGAAGGCAAGAAGAAGCTGGCAACTTTTCTTGTTACCGAGAGTGATATACTTTATCACCCAAGCTCAGTCTGCTACAATATGAGCACAGCATCCATAATTGTGGGACTGTGGGATCACGAAATAATTCTTGTTTTTAAAGTAAAATAGTACTTTCATAAATAATTCTTGGCAGCATAAATCTACTCTATAGTGTCATGTTTAATAGCATTATTCTTTGCTATTGATTTTATTGTGTTGGCATACTGGTTAAAAACATGCTATCATTTGTTGCAAGGAATCAACTGTATTGCTCTGATAATTATTTTTAATTTTATATAATCAGTTTATTATTGTGATCTTAATCACTATCTTGCAAATGACTAACATGTACATACAGGATTTACTTTTGGTGATTTGTTATGCTGTACAATATTTGGGTGTAATTAATTGTTATTCAAAGTAAAAAGAATTTCAAAGTGCAATTTAGGACAGGTTTTACATTTTCATTGTATTGACAATGCTGCTTCAGCAGCTCGTCTAAGTTATCATACCATGAAAAAAAATCACAATGGCGACCTACCTAAAAGACCGAGAGAGTCCGATTGAGCTAGCTAAAGTTTCTCAATCGGTATACCTCACTGATTATCATTGAAATATGGGAAACAACAACAACAATTGGCAAATGCAGAAGAAAATCTTTATTAAAATATGTAACAAATTGACAAATAACTATTCTTATCACAAGTGTTGATTTCTATAATACATCATAATAAAAAATATAACCAGATTGCCATATATGTCATATGTTTTGAGCCTTGTTCTGAGAAAACTGGGCATAACGCTTGTGCGTAAAGTGTCATCCCGGATATGCCTGTGCATCAGCATAGGCTGACTGCACAGGCTAATATTTTTAATGGAATAAAACATGATGTTAGGCATAATTGTGCTTCAAATGTCGTCCCCGATTAGCCTGTGCAGTCTCCACAGGCTGACTGCACCGGCTATTTTTTTATATTTTGTTTTAATAAAACATGAAGGTTAGGCATAATTGTGCGTAAAATGTTGTTCCGGATTAGCCCAGGCTGATTGCACAAGCTTTTTTTTTTGACTAAATGAGGGTTAGGCCTAATTGTTCGTCAAATGTCGTCCAGGATAAGCCTGTGCGGACAGGCTAATTTTTTATATTTTTTTTTATAAAAACCTATTTTTGACGATGCTGCTTCAGCGAAGTAACTAGTCTAAGTTATCATACCATGAAAAAAATTCTTCACAATGGCGACCTATGTAAAAGACCGAGCCAGTCCGATTGAGTAAGCTAAATTTTCTCAATCCGCATACCTCGCTGATTATCGTTGATAAAGGTAAAGGCAGCTTGGTTTCGGTCCTATTTCAAATTAATCGAGAGGTTCCAGACAAGAACGGACACGAAACTGCCAGGTGGCACTTCAAATGCTGTGACGCTGGGAAAACCCCAAATTTTGTTATTTTTAGATTTGATCGAGAATGTTACCCGCCTCCCAGTTTCGCTGAATGGGTCAAGTTCCCCACGGGTACAACTTCCCTGTACCCCCAAATTTGTTTTCGTACTTAATTTTTTTTCGTACTCATTTTTTTTCGTACCCATTTTTTTTTTCATACCCAATTTTTTTTTACCCAAATTTTTGTTCGTTCGTACCCAAATTTTTGTTCGTACCCATTGTTTTTTCGTACCCATTTTTTTTTCGTTCCCAAATTTTTTTCCGTACCCAACTTTTTTTTCGTACCCAAATATTTTTTTTTGTATAAAAAACAACATACACAATTGTGGTGATGTAGATAAACTTAAATTGAAGCTTTTATATCCATCCACTTCAAAAGCATCGTCCCACCAGTACTGTCAGTACTTTGATTTTTTAACTGTGACTATGCGAACGCCATGATTTTTTTTTAAATTAAATTGGCGGGGAATAATAAAACAAGAGGAGCCATGAAGGTCCTTAGAAGGACTCAACTGACTTTGAGGTAAACCAAATGTGGAAACTTACCCAGTGACCTAGTTTTGGGACAAAAGTTTTCTCAAGATTGACTCATAAATGCGGCCTCTTAAGTGGTAACAATGTTTTTTCTAATATTTGACCTGGTGACCTATTTTTTGAGGCACCAGATTAGAAGTCGTCCTTGATATTGTAGAGCTAAACATTCTGATCATGTTTCATCAAGATTGATTTATAAATGTGGCAAAATTAAATTAAATGTAGCAGTTATAAATGCAAGTGTCTATTTTAGTTATTATTTTAATTAATAAATTAAATTAATGAATAAATTAAATTATTGAATACAACAGGTAAAACTGCATGTTCAGCATTGTTGAAATAACACGAATGATTCCAAAATGGATGTCTAAGTTAACTTCACATATTAGTGTATATACAGCGTTAGAGCAGTGGAAAATTAGAATGTTACAAGTGTTTCAGAAAGACATTGCTGATTTCTTTTTGTTTTAATTTTTTGCTGTTTTTAACAGTTTTTCCGTCCATCTGAGCTGTCATTTAACCTACTCACACTTTTCCTGAGTAAGGCTTATTGGGTCATTGTCGACCTGAAATGGCATTCTTGTCACCCCGGGGTGACTAGAAGCCTATTCATGTCACCCTGGGGTGACTTGAAGCCGAGGTTAGTCAACCCCGGGTGACATGAAGCCGATTGAAGTCACCCGGGGGTGACATGAAGCCGATTCTTGTCACCCGGGGTGACTTCAAGCCGATTCTTGTCACCCAAGGTGACTTCAAGCTGATTCTAGTCACCCTCAAAATCAGCATAAAGTCACCCTCGGCAACAATTTACCAAATAATGTAATGTTCGAACGTGAACCTAAAATCTATTCCTAATTAACTTTTTTTAATAGTAACACTTGTATATTTAATGCAACAAGTTAAAATATACAATTGAAAAATACACTGGCATCAAATCAAGACAAATCTGTCAAAAATAAATAAATCGCTAAAACATATGTCATATTGCAGAAAGTACTGAAATATTCTAACGAACTTCCAAAGTGACAGCAGATTTACAGCGATGTCGAACGTTATTTACCTCTGACTTTGTTTCTGGTGGATTCCTTCGAATAACTGCATCATCGAAATGCGATGCAGTGCCATTTGATAAACAAGAGGGCCATGACGGCCCTGAATCGCTCACCTGACTAACCTTGCTACATCAACTTAAATTTTATCAGACTACGGCTAGCTATATCATGAAGTACAAATGGGCCATCATTGTACATTCAAACGGAAGACATCTCCTTTGTTGACCTTAAATTGTAAGAGGATCATGAACAGACACAGAACACTGGACTTTTCTTGGCATCAGAAATTAGAAAATACAAATAAATTCAAACTGGCCTAACTCTTAAGTCACTGACAAAAACGTTTCTATATTGTACAAAGTATCACAAAAATGATTCAATCGAAGTTAATGGTCAGAATTATTTTTGGTAACTTGGCATGACTGTGAGTTACATACATAATGTTTGTTGAATACAACATCTCATTTGGGTCATTTTAAATCAAACATAATGCAGAATAAGATGAAATGTAACACATCATCTCGAAAGAATCCCAAAACGTTTACCGCTGACCTTCTTTGCATAGTACACTTAAATATAAATTAACTAAAGATATTAGTATGTTAAGTAATGAAATCTCCCATTCACAGAACATATAGTATAAATACTTCCTTTATCAACTTGATAACTCATATAGTTCATATCAATAAATTAAGTTGCACAAGTGGTCAAAAATTGAAGGTCATCAAAGTGCATAAATTCATTTTTAGGAATTTAGTTGAATTATATATCATCCCAACCCAGATTGAATCAAGATAAACATTCTGACTAAATTTCATAAAGATCTAATAAACTGTGACCTCTATCGTCTACAGAAAGTTTTACTATGATATGACCAGATGACCTACTTTATGACCTCAGATGACCCATATACAATCACAAGCCAGAGTTCATCAATTAATACATTCTGGCAAAATTTCATTAAGACGCGATGAAAACTGTGACCTCCTTCATCTACACAAGGTTTTACTAGAATTGGCCCGGTGACCTAATTTTTGACCCCAGATGACCCATATACGGTTCAAAATCAGATCATTCTGACCATATTTTATTAAGATCAGAAGAAAACTATGACCTCTATTGTCTAGACAAGGTTTTTTATGCTTTGACCTAGTGACCTAGTTTCTGACCCCAGATGACCCAAATACAATCCCAACCCAGATTTCATGAAGATAAACATTGTGACAAAGTTTCTTAAAGCTCTGATGGAAACTGTGACCTCTATTGTCTAAACAAGGTTTTAACATCATTTCTTATAAAAATTGGGCTATCTCTCTCTTTCTATCTATCTTTTTATTCACAAACAACAGCAAAACCTCAAAATAGATAATAGCATATACATAATACACAAAATAGAAGTAGTAGTAGTAATATTAATAATCATAATAATAATAATAACAATAGTAATAGTAATAATAATTAAATAAGTAACATTTTATTGATAAAGTGTATGTCATGTGTTTCTTTCCATTGTCCATAGATACAAGGGCGTTGGCAATATGGGTTGACGCTAATTGGTCGATGTTTATATTGGACCAATCGGCGTCGGCTTATATTGACAACGCCCTTGTATGTAGGTCAAGCCGTTTTCAGATGCGAAATCGAATTTTGCATCAGAAAACGGATTGACCTACTTGTCTTTTTTAACTAAGCAATTTCGGCCAATCGGAGCCATGCTTTAAAACAACGGACAACGAATGGTAAAGCCTCTTCTTCCGTGAAGTTAGGAAAATATAGTTTCTCTCAACGTCGAGTTTTTTCCTCTATTATGCGTTTATAACGCTTTTTCGCACAGTATTTAACCATGCAAAGATATTTTTAAACAATTAGATTTTTATTTAAGCAACGCACCCACTCTGCAAAGTCCCTATATTTATATGGCTCAGCCCAGTATAATCGGGCTGACCACTGCCTTATTACCGCAAAGTTTTATGTTAAGCAGAGTGCTCGGAGAATGGTTTTTAACCGAAGTCCGAGGGTAAATAAACCAATCAATCAAATCAACATTCTGGCCAAATTTTATTAAGATTGGATGAAAACTGTGACCTCTACTGTCGACACAAGTTTTTTTAAACTTTAACCAAGTGACCCAGTTTTTTACCCTAGATGACCCTAATTCGATCCCAACCCAGATTTTAACAAGACAAACATTTTGACCATATTTTATTAAGATCTGATGAAAACTGTGACCTATATTGTTTTTCACAAGGTTTTTCTATGATTTGACCTAGTGACCTAGTTTCTGACCCCAGATGACCCAAACAATCCCAATCCAGATTTCATCAAGATAAACATTCTGACCAAATTTCATTAAGATTGGATGAAAACTGTGACCTCTATTGTCTACACAAGGTTTTTTCTATTATTTTACCTAGCGACCAAGTTTTTGACCCCAGATGACCCAGATACAATCCCAACCCAGATTTCATCAAGATTTACATTCTGACCAAATTTCATTAAGATTGGATGAAAACTGTGACCTTTACATGAAGCCGATTCTAGTCAGCTGGGGTGACTAGCATCGGCTTGAAGTGACCCCAGGGTGACATGAATCGGCTTCTAGTCACCCCCGGGTGACGAGAATGCCATTTCCAGTCGACAATGACCCAATTAGCAGAACAAAACAGAACATATCTTTATTTAACTCAAGTTACAATTTCAACATATGAGTATACAGAACAATATAGTAATATAAAAGTAATTTTCACATGACATGGTTAGGTAAGATCTACTTAAAAAAAATATAAGTAACATACATTTTCCTAGGTAATAATTATTTAGGGAATTGGAAATGGGTGGTTTTCCAGTTGATTTTTTAGCCTGAGTAAGCTGATTAACTACTTCTAAGCGCACACATACTAATTCCCTAAACTGACAATAGCCCATCCTCAGCCTTTGGCATGGTCCACCCGACCGAGTCGACCAATTTGTTTATAGGTGGAGTGAAAATTCTCCAACGGTGGAGTGCCTTTTTTCTTCATTTCCGAACAAATATCCAAGTCCCACACAGTTACAGATGGACCATAATTCAACGTTGTGAAGGTTTATCTCCATTGAGTCCTCACTGAATAGACGCTTGTTTCACAGTGTTTTAGGTCAATCTTGCAAGACACTTGAACATATCTTATAAAACTGGATGAAGAGCCAGCCAAAGGATTATTATTTATTCTACTGATAACGATTCTTTTTGAAAAATGTGAAGTTTTGTTTCAAAATAACGATGCAAAGAGGGAAGACTATCGTGGGATATGTGGTTTACTTTTATTGCAAAACAAGGCTTATCTACTAAAGTGTTTCGATTTTATTTTTTTATTAAATTATTGAAAAACTGCTAGTCCTCAATCATGGTGTATTTTAACAATTGTTGTTACATTTGGGAATTTAAGGCAGTCATTTGGGAAAAAAATATACTTTTTGAGATTCGGAATTTGAGCAAAAATAAAACATTTTGCTAAACCTACCTGCTGCCTTAAAGGTAACTGCTTCTTCAGAGACAGGTCCTCTATGCTTGCCGTCAACTTGGCGACATTTGGGTCGGCCATTGAACACTCGTGGGGGTCTGGTAGCGGGGTTCAACTCCCCGGTGGTGGTGGGGTGGGGCTTGGGGTGGGGGGAGGAGCTAACCCTCCCTCTGGGGTCAACTTAGCGGTACTTGTAGCATGGTGCAGAGGTCACATATTCTGAAAGAAAAAAAAAACATGTACTTGAAATAGTTTTTATTCGTAAGCTTCATATCATGGCAAAACTTTCACCATTCACACTATTTCCGTGAATTTCAGATTTTTATTTTAAGCTTGAAATCCCTTACGTTTTATGCATTTGAATCCTTTCTGTAAATTTCATTAAAAAATGATATTCCAATCTTCCAATCTTCATGTATAGCAATCCTGAACATGCATACATTCACAATTAATTCAATGATATTCAAACTTGACATACATAAACGTCAATCTATAAATGTAGAATAATATAATAGTGCCTGACAGTGTCTAGATAAAGATAAAGAACACATACTAAAATCCAAAACCGATTTTATCATAATATTATGCATACATATTTGAGTGTCTCCAATTACTGATTTACCGAAGTATAGATGAATCAGCAATTGCTTATCAAGACCAATGAGAAGCTTGATGGTGTAATCTTTTGTATGACATAAAATGCTAACAAGACGTGATTTATCTATACATTTCTTCTTAATCTTCAATTCTACTTTGATTCATTTTAATATTTAAATTCAATTAAAAAACGTTTTTAATCAATTTAAAAATCACTACACGAATAACATCTTTCTTCTCAATGTTAACAAAATAACTATTTGACTCATTAATATTTTTAATAAACGAAAACATTAAATGTCAAAACATTTGTCAAAATTGTTGTTTTAAATGTAAACTGTTCATGGCTTTTCCATGAAATTGATTAAATAGCGTAAAATTTCATGAAACTGTGAAAAAAAGTAAAATTGTTTGACAATTTTAATTACATTGTGTACATTAGAATTATTCATAACAAACAACAGCACCACAGAGCGGATGCCAACGCTCGGCTGTGGGTGCAGTATTGAAAAAAGAAAAGAAAAAAAAAGACCTTTGTCTACCGCTATTGGTAAGCGACACCGCTGTTGGTGGAGCGGCCCGTGTGTCTACCGCTATTTGTAAGCGACACCGCTGTTGGTGGAGCGGCCCGTGTGTCTACCGCTATTGGTAAACAGCTCCGCTGTTGGTGGAGCGGCCCGTGTGTCTACCGCTATTGGTAAGCGGCACCGCTGTTGGTGGAGCGGCCCGTGTGTCTACCGCTTTTGGTAAGCGACACCGCTGTTGGTGGAGCGGCCCGTGTGTCTACTGATATTGGTAAACGACACCGCTGTTGGTGGAGCGGCCCGTATGTCTACCGCTATTGGTAAGCGACACCGCTGTTGGTGGAGCGGCCCATGTGTCTACCGCTATTGGTAAGCGACACCACTGTTGGTGGAGCGATCGGTGTGTCTACCGCTATTGGTAAGCAACTACTGTTGGTGGAGCGGCATGTGTGTCTACCGCTATTGGTAAGCGACACCGCTGTTGGTGGAGCGGCTCGTATGTCTACCGCTATTGGTAAGCGACACCACTGTTGGTCTCGATTCAAATCGGTCTCGATTCAAAATGGTCTCCGGTCAATACAGCCTCGAGTCAATACGGTCCCGAGTCAAAACACTCACGAGTCAATACGGTATCAGGTCAATACGGTCTCGAGTCAATACGGTTTCGAGTCAAAACAGCATCGAGTCATTGCGGTCTCGAGTCAAAATGTTCACGAGGTAATACAGGTCAAAATGGTCTAGAGTCAAAACGTTCACGAGTCAATACTTCCTCGAGTTAAAATGGTCTCGAGTCAAAACACTCACGAGTCAAGACGGTCTCAAGCCATAACGGTCTCAAATCAAAACGGTCTCGATTCAATAGGGTCTCAATAAAAAACGGTCTCGAGTCAAAACGGTCTCGAGGCAAGAAGGCCTCGATTCAAAACGCTTTTGAGTCACCACGTTCACTCGACCCGTTCACGAGTCAAAACGGTCTCTAGACAAAAAACGTCCTGGGGTCAATACGGTCTCGAATCAAAGCGAACGTTCACTAGACAATAGTCAAAACGGTCTCGAGTTGATACGTTCACGAGTCAATACGGTCTCGAGACAAAACGGCCTTGAGTCAAGACGTTTACGAGTCAAAACGGTCTCGATTTAAAACGGTCTGTGGTTAATACGGCCTCGAGTCAAAACGGTCTTGAGTTGCAACGGTCTAAAGTCAAAACGGTCTCGATTCAAAACTGTCTCGAGTCAAAACGTTCACGAGACAATACAGTCTCGTTTCAAAACGGTCTCGATGCAAAATAGTCTCAGGTTAATTAGGCCTCGAGTCAATACGGTCTCGAGTCAACACGTCCCATAGTCAAAGCGTTCATGAGTCAATACTTTCTCGATTCAAAACAATCTTGAGTCAAAACACTCACAAGTCAATACGGTATCGGGTCAATACGGTCTCTAGTATAAACTGTGTCATGTCAAAACGGTGTCGAGTTTATACGGTCTCGAGTCAAAACGTCAACGATTCAGTCATTACGGTCTCGAGTAAAAACGGTCTCTAGTCTAAACGTTCACGAGTCAAAACGGCCTCGAATCAAAATGTTCTCGAGTCAATACGGTCTCGAGACGAAATGGTCTCGAGTCAAAACGGTCTCGAGTCAAACGTTAAAAAATGGTTTCATGTTTATCATACACATATGCAAGATATTATATCTCTATTCCTAGGTTATTATTAACAGTAGTATTGTTAACAGTTTTTCTTTTACTGCAATTTATTGGCATTAGGATTTGTGCCTACTATATGTGTCGTGTTCTGAGAAAACTGGTCAAAATGCTTGTGCGTAAATTGTCATCCCATATTAGCCT
Source organism: Dreissena rostriformis (assembly GCA_007657795.1). Lineage (NCBI taxonomy): Eukaryota > Metazoa > Mollusca > Bivalvia > Myida > Dreissenidae > Dreissena > Dreissena rostriformis. The sequence continues at coordinate 8,527 of VMBQ01006414.1, read as the reverse complement.
GTGCAGTCCGCACAGGCTAATCAGGGAAGACAATTTCCGCTTTTATGATTTTTTTTGTTTAAATGATGTCTCTTCTTAGCGAAAATCCAGTTTAGGCGGAAAGTGTCGTCCCGGATTAGCCTGTGCGGACTGCACAGGCTAATCTGGGATGACACTTTACACACAAACATTTTTCCCAGTTTTCTCAGAACACGACACATATAGTAGGCACAAATCTCAGTGTAAGTTAAACCACGTCCTCGGTAACCCAGTGTTGAATAATTACGAATACTACATTGTGATTTTAGACTGTAACGGAATAACACTGGGGTATTTACTTAGTTTACATATATAAGTATACGTTAACTCATTATTAGTCTGATTGGCTTTTTTTTATTGGGTACACACCCGCGACCTCGCCTTAAATTACACGTTGAAAGCATTTGTTGAAATATCCACAACCGTCGCGGAAACTTACATGCAAATACGTCTTTAACGTTGTGCGGGATGCAGATTGCTATATGTAAATCAACGCCGGAAAAAAACGCAGCCATCTTTATAAAAAGTCTTTACTGCCTTCTACGTACAAAATGAATAGTGTTGGGTCCAAAAAAGCAATATATTTAGTTACTTTGTAAATATATTAAGTCAATCTGCCATTATATGAGGTGCGTTTATGAATATATTAAGTCAGTTTGTCCTTATATAGATTCAACAAGACCTTCGATCATGTTACCTTATATAAAGTATATCGGTAATTATATTATGTGCATGTATCAATATATTAAGTGAAACCAACCTTATATTGATTCAAAATGACACTATATAATGCTAATGTGACCTTATATTAAGTCAATAAGTCATTATTTTATATTCATTTGTATTCATTCGTCAATATTTTATGTCAAATCATCCTTATATTGATTGAACAAATGCACTTTATATAATTACATATAATATATAAACGAAGTGAAATATAGATCTCTACTGCTATTTGGACACAACAATGTTCATTTTGTACACAACAGTCAAGGCTTTCCTTACATCTTGTTGGTGGTGAATATTAGACAACGAATAACGAATTTGCTACGTATATCGGCTTATATTTATATTTGTATATTTGAGCCTCGCTCTGTGAAAAGGGGATTACATGATGTGCGTAAACAGTTGTCCCAGATTAGCCTGTGCAGTCCGCACAGGCTAATAAGGTTCACCATTTTCCGCTTAAATTGTATTTTTCGTTTAAAAGAAGACTGTTCTTGACGAAAGTACAGTTTAGGCGGAAAGTGTCGTCCGCACAGGCTTATCTGGGACGGAACTTCACGCACATGCAGTAAACCCCCTTTTCTCAGAGCGCGTCTCATTTATAATAGCAAGAGTATTAAAAGCCCGTCTGAAAACGGGGTTCACATCTGAAAAGAATCACCAATGTCTGAGTGTGAAACTGCAGTATCTTCCTTAACATTTCTGTCTGAGATACAATGTATGTGTCGTGTTCTGAGAAAACTGGGCAAAATGCTTGTGCGTAAATTGTCATCCCAGATTAGCATGTGCAGTCCGCACAGGCTAATCAGGGACGACAATTTCCGCTTTTATGGAATTTTTCGTTTAAATGATGCGTCTTCCTAGCAAAAATCCAATTTAGGCGGAAAGTGTCGTCCCGGATTAGCCTATGCGGACTGCACAGGCTAATCTGGGACGACACTATACGCACATGCATTATGCCCAGCTTTCTCAGAACACGACACCAATGGTTTATGCTAAATTCCTCGATAAGCACGAGCCACATCGGTCATACGCACGTATAATATTTAATGTCAAATCAACATTGTAGATTAAACATAATGCGAACTCTTTCAGCTGGGTAGCAATTTTGTCAGCACCATATGCAAGGGGGTGAACGTTAACGATGCATCAGTAGGTTTTAACCCATTTATGCCTAGTGGACTCTCCCATCCTTCTAAATTGGATCAATTTATTTCCAAAATTAGGGATGTCTAGTTTATTTATTTCTATATTTACAATATTTCTTACAGACATTCCTTTAATCATGCGGCGTCTCATCTGGGTCTACGCTGTTTGCCAAGGCCTTTTTTTCTATACGCTAGGCATAAATGGGTAGAGAGATTTTGATGCATATGTAATAGAGATGATGGATTTTTGCTGACATTTGTCAAACTATGCGAATATTTACCATCATATGAGTGCGCAATTGCAGAGTATATTAATGTTAACAAAACTATTATATTGCCTCTTTATTCTGTTGGATTCTAACACCGTTTGTTGACAGAAAAACGTACTAATAAAAAAACAACACTTTTTACTACAAAGAGTGTCGCTTTGAGATTGATATTTCCAATCCAACTCAGAAAAAGTGTCATTTTTGTGTATAAAAACATTCAATATCACCAATTTTATGAGCATTTATATATGTTTTGTACGTTGCGAACACAAACCTTTCTTTTCCGTTTCAGAAATTAACAATAACTTCAAAAATATGCACTTTTAAGTTCATATAAAGGGATATTTGTTCACTTTCGATATCCTAAATAAATAAATGAAAGTTTCAAAGGCGACCCAACTATTTCAAACTATATGCTTGTCAGCTAAACATTGTTCCAGTTTGACCTAATCATCGGTGTTTATTATGCTACACTTTGAATGGACACAAACCCAATTTGACAATATTAAATGTTCAATCGTTTTGTTACGAGTTTAATAAGTAAAAGAAAAATGAATACAAAGAAGTTAGTCAAACATCGACGATGGCATGGTTAACAAATGCAGTTTAACAGTTACAATATCAAGCACTGTTACTCAGTGGTGCCTTAACAATTAATAAGCAACAACAATAAAAATTTAGGACTCAAACAGTTTGACCCAATGTTCAATCTGGGCCCGTATTCACCAACCAATTTTTAGACTTAAGTGTAAAAATAAAGAAAGACTTTTCTTAAAACGCCAAAAACCAGTACCAGTGCAATGCTATTATAAATAATCTCGTGATTTGCTTGTGTAACTGGGAACAAATATATGAGCCTCGCTCTGTGAACACGGGGTTTTATGCATGTGCGTAAAGAGTCGTCCCACATTAGCCTGTGCAGTCCGCACAGGCTAATCAGGGACGAACCTTTCCACTTTATGTAGATTTTTGATAAGAAGAGACTTTCTCTAAACGAAAAATATTATAAAACCGGAAAGTGTCGTCCCTGATAAGCCTGTGCGAACTGCACCAGCTAACCTGGGACGACACTTTTCGCACATGCATTAAACCCCCTTTTCAAAGAGCGCGGCCCATATTTAACGCCTTAATTTGATTTGCACGTGCAGGACGCCGGAAACTTGAACATCTCGAACCGGAGAGCGCCGGAAGGGATGTGCCACGCGAACAGCGACTGCGTGGCGTCTTCGAGTCTGCACGAGCGGCCCCCCTGTGGCCCACATGTACCGCCGCCGCTGAAATATAACCAGTCCATTAGGCTGTTACTACTTTTAATAAAACCAGTTTAAACCCAAATGTTCTTATGTTTCGCATTGGTCGTTCCAAGGCGTTAAACCTAGTTATGGTAATATTTGCGTTTGCCGCGTCATTTTGTCTTCCGCCATTTGTTTGGGCAACTGGTCACTATGCTATATAAATAACCTCGAATTGATGAATAGAGTTTTCTTCTGCTGATGAGATTGGAGTTTCTTTGTATTTGAGCTTCGCTCTGTGAAAAGGGGGTTTAATGCATGTGCGTTAAGTGTCGTCCCAGATAAGCATGTGCAGACTAACAGGCTTATCAGGGACGACACTTTCCGCCTTAACTGGATTTTTGCTAAGAAGAAAATTTCTTTAAACAAAAATATCATAAAAGCGGAAAGTGTCGTCCCTAATTAGTCTGTGCGAACTGCACATGCTTATCTGGGACGACACTTTACGCACATGCATTAAACCCCCTTTTCTCAGAGCGCGACTCATTTATATAATAATGGTTCTTGAATGATGTATTCTGATTACAATTTAAACAAGATTTATTATTTTTCTCATCTGTATACATGGCCACCATCAAAAATAACTAAACTAGTACAACTATCTTTTTTTAATATTTAACTTGACAGAACTTGTATGAGTCTCGCTCTGTGAAAATGGTGTTTAATACTTATGTGCGTAAAGTACAGACCCAGATAAGCATGTGCAGTCCGCGCAGGTTAATCAGGGACGACACCTTCCGCTTTTAGTGTATTTTTCGTTTGAATGCAGACTCTTCTTGACGAAAATCCAGTTTAGTCGGAAAGTGTCGTCTCTGATTAGCCTGTGCGGACTGCAGAGGCTAATCTTAGACGACACTTAACGCACATACATGAAAATCCCTTTTCACAGAGCGAGGCTCATATGTATAGTACCCGCCATGTAAATACATTTCTTTGAAAATTCATGTCCAGACTTTTATCTTTATCATACACATGTTTCTACATAGAATAACCGTCATCACGACCGCTCAAGATTTTATATTATCTTGAAAAGTGGTGTTTCCCTTGAGACCGAGAGGGGTTGGTTTTGATTTCAATCAGGGAATGTTCTCACTATGGTTTCAAAGACACCAGGTTTGTTCTCCCAAAACGCGCGAGCTTGTCTTTCTATCAAGCCCAAGGCTTTCGATGCAAACCAGTCAACATAAATAGGTTTAAAGCCCCATTAACACTCAAAATCAACGAATATTTCGTAAAATATTTCATAAAATAAAGTTAACCCATTTAACAAGATATAAAATGCTTTTTTATGGCACAATAATATATTCAACACATGTGCATGTATCATCTTAGTGTTCGTGTGTCGTATGAATATATATCGTTGCGGGAAATTAAAATGGAATATATTGTGCCACAACCAATAAAAACGAGCATTTTGTATCTCGTAAAATCTATGTTACCAGACCACACCTGGCGTTGAAATTTAGGCTATTGATATAAGGAACACTGATTTTTTTTTTTATGGATTCACTTTAGTTAACGAAATATTTTACGAAATAATCGTTGATTTTTAGTGTAAATTTGGCTTAAAATTAAAATCTTGTTTACCAGCAGGCGACGAAAGTGACGCACTGGGACATGCCGGGGAGAGCGAAGACGATACAGGGCTGCGTTGCGACGTTGTCGATACAAGTTGGCGTTGTGTAGCTTGTGAAATAACGCGTCCTGAAATTAATTAGAGACTCACTCTGTGAAAAGGGGGTTTAATGTATGTGCGTAAAGTGTCGTCCCAGATTAGCCTGTGCAGTCCGCACAGGCTAATCAGGGAAAACACTTTCCGCCTAAACTTGATTTTTTGTAAGAAGAGACTCTTTAAACGAAAAATAGCTTACGAGCGGAAAGTGTCGTCCCTGATTAGCCTGTGCGGACTGCACAGGCTAATCTGGGACGACACTTGACGCACAAACATTTAAATAACCTTTTCACATAGCGAGGCTAATATAGGAACTGAAACGCTGTTTTGTCATACCATGTTTAATCAACTGAGTGGACGAATTATGTTTGCAAATGTTTTCTCTATAAAGAGTTAAATAAGATAATATGAAATGACAATTAGTGTAAAAATTTTTGACCAGATGTTTTTTTAACAACAAAAAACCTATAATATTTGAAAAGAATATTCGTTCTGGTAGTATCACAATTGGGTAAAGATATAGCATTAAATAAATACCTCTTGTACGTCCACGTATAATAAAGAAACACATATACACATAATGGATGGTGCGCTTACACTTTATAAATACTTTCCTCTAATGGTAATGCATCCTTATTATCTGTCCTTTTTAACCAACTATACGAGACTTCTTAATGAAAATAAAACGAAGTCACAATAAATATCTACAATAACTACTTGATTATACTGCACGTGTTTGCTGTATTCCATGTGTGTTGACTTATTTCGTCAACAGGAGTCAGGAGTGCTGATTTGATAAAAAAAAAAAACGCTTCAAAGTGATAGACGTTCTGTCAATGTCTAATCCAAGATAGACGCCTTTAATAGTGGATTGCATCCAGTACACCGTTTAACACCCCCTGTACGTCGATAATCCAAACTGAGTTGGATAATTCAAACTGAAGAAAAAAATGTTGGCCGAAACTGAAACTGAAACTGAAAGGTAGTTGATTATTTTATCATTTTTGATAATTTAGTAACTATAAGGACGTAATTGTTTTACACATGTGATAATGAATGTCTGACGCACACATGCGTTTTGAGTTTTGCAACGATTTAACAGTTTTCTAGTAAAGAACGATAAGTTTGTCTTCGGAAAATGCTAATTTTCATTAAATGCGACCTATGTGTTAAATTATTAACACGTTAATTGACAAAAGAGCGAACGAAACTGTAACAGAGATATGCCAAATTATATCATGAATGTCCTTTAAAATTTTACTTTTAACACCTAGTGTGTTTCTGTGTTAAAATCATGTGTTTGCAGGACGGGTATACAAGTTTATGGATAAATCCAAACTGATATGAACATTTCTGTGGATAAAAACCAAACTCAAAATAGTCTGGAATTATCCATACACTAGTTAGGTCATTATCCAATTTGTATATTCTTGTCCCAAACAAATACGAATATATTGCGTTTTCGAGCATTTACGCCAATCAAATTTTGTACATACATATATGAAAGGTTAATACATAAGTCCAAGCATTAAAACATTAAAAACATTCGATTATAATTGTTTTTGGCCTAAAACTTTCGACAATTTCATTTACTTTTTCCAGATTTTCAAACATATTCATGTTATTTTGACGTAATTGTTTTTAATTGTTATGAGTTTATAAGCGCATTGTATCCGACAAATAACATTTTATCAAAAATAAACGTTTATTATGTCACAACTTACCTTAAATACACGTGTTCTTAGAAATAAATGACTGGAGTCTT
>VMBQ01006413.1:33542-55140 GCA_007657795.1 Dreissena rostriformis | reverse complement strand
ACTACACATTTAACATTATTTGTTAAACATTCATAACTTTAATAAGACTTTCCACTTATAAAAAAGATATGGAAAAAAAGTACCTTAAGATCTTCTGTGGACGAATAACGTTTGACAGCCACGTGATAAATGCCTTTGCATTGAAGTTGAAAAGCTGCAGTGCTTGCAATTTCCCGCCCCGATTGTATGCCTTGGGGATACTTGGAATCCAGTTCTCTTTGAAGCCCCTTGCCCGCCGTGTCCGATAGAGCTTTTGATGACATGCCCTTGTGTAATTTCAAGTCCGCCGAAGCAGAATTCACTATAACATCAACCTGAAAATATTGTGAACATCATTACATAATACCAGGAACTTTGACAACATACATTACATGCACGAAGGCTATACATGGCATACAACGCGACATTTGTTCATAGTTTCGCTTATTTCTAGATTGTATGATTGAGAATAGCTTTATCACTTACTTTTGGTCACGTTAACAAGTTCGTTAACCACACGCAACCTTTTATGCTAGACGTTCATCAATTGTTCAAATGTTCACATGCCCTAAACTTCTAGAACAGTTTTATTTTAAGAATTGTATTCAATTTAACTGCTGCATAATTAGCTTATCACGACAAATATCTTATCTTTCAGTTAGTCCACTAGTATATCAAACATAGTTAATAAAGATCTAATTCAGTTGAAATGTAACGAGTTGTTTTACACAGACATATTTCTAAGTTGTCATTATTGAATAAACGCAATTACAAAACATAACTACAGCACAAATATTCCAAACAAACGTGTGACAATTTATGGCATGAAGGCGACCAATCGACCATTACCTGTTCCTGTGCCAATGTTGATTTGACTACCTCCACTGCAACCTTGCCAAACGCCGCTTCATCAGACGTACTATTCTTTGTGCTTTGTCTGGATCGCCCCGAAGACGGCCTCGAGTCAACTTCGTGAATATTTATTTGTCCACCTGATCCGGTCTCGCCAACTTTCACTTTTCGATACAAGAAAGATATAAATAGTTGTGAAAATAAAACCTTCATCATTTTATGTATATGTTAACGTTTGTTTTCGTACCATGATAATTTACCTTTAGCAAGATTGTCTTCAAAGTAAGTTCACATGTATTTACCACTAACATAATTAAACTCGTAGTAATTAAATAACTTCACATATACTCATATAGCTTTGAAACAGTATAATATAGCGTTAGCCAATTAACTATACATTAACATTAAAAGATTGTAAAACAATCTGACTGTGTTAATAGAAAATCAGAAAAACATTTTTTACTTACACAAAATATCTGTACTCGGGTATCGAGAAAGAAGGGCGTCACAGAATGTTTTCACCGTGGTTTCACTGATGTCACATAAAATTATTTCATGGAATTGATTGACCTGTAATATATAACAAGTTTTATATATTTTATAGCACTAAAACATATATAGTGTACACTTCAGTAAATAACCAAACTATTAATTTTTTTAAGGCAAAAGGACATAATTTGAACATTTAAATATAAATGTAAGCAAGAGGGGTGTTTATATGAAGAGATCTTGTTGTAAAAGTTTGTGACAGCGATACAAACACAAACAAACATGTGATATTAAGCATCATGTGAATAAAAAGGGGCATATCAGCTTCATTTCCGTACGCTTGTATTGCAACATTTCTTCATAATTATTTTTTAAAGCGAAATAATATATCACCTTGATGTATTCGTCGATTGCCATGATGATTTCTTTACAAGACTGGTCAATTGGATAGTGAAACATGCCNCGATTTTGACCCATATATTTGACCTTTGACCTTGAAGGATGACCTTGACCTTTCACCACTCAAAATGTGCAGCTCCATGGGATACACATGCATGCCAAATATCAAGTTGCTATCTTTAATATTGCAAAAGTTATGACCAAGGTTAAAGTTTTGGGACAGACAGACAGAGTCACAGACAGAATGACAGACAGGCCAAAAACAATATACCCCCTCTTCTTCGAAGAAGGGGGCATACAAATAAACAAAACCACAGTACAGTTCCTCGAGTTCAGAACAAGCTCATACAAATGTACACAATCAATAATGCACATACTCAACATTATTGGCCATTTCCATTTCAGTTTAATACAAAAAAGGGGACACAAATAATGTATTACACAAACAAACACACTTTACAACCAATAAATTGCAGAAAACAATAATCCCCAACGAATGCAAAAATAACGCCACTTTATATAAATATTACTTAGCTGATATCTGGTCGCCTAGCAATAGGGAGGTCACGACTCGATCCACACAGTGGGAGCGTTCTTTAGATCTCACCCAAAGACACTAAGTTCTGGTTCTAGTCCCAGTAAACGGACCCGAGAGCGTTTCAAATAATGTTGTTGTTGTATTTAATTAAAAAAATGACAAAACGGATACTTTTGTTAAAAAAAAAACATATTTGATATCACAAGAAATAATAAAATATTATATAGTTTTCAAGAACAATAAACATGTATATGCCACTGAATCAGGTTTTTAACGTTTTTCTAAATTAATTTACTTTAAATTATTATGAAATTCAAAGCTGGGTTTGCGTGTAAGTTACTACGCACACACAAAATCTCCACACTACCTCCATGAAAACGCAAAAATTATCTAACGGTTGAAAGTAAACATTTAGCAAATTGCAGAATGTGAGCATTCACGTAATAAAGTATATATGCTGAATTCGATAGGCTTTTAATTTTCCTGCAGCAGACATCATAGCAGGAAATCTTGGTAAAGAGTGATCTTACATAGCTATACCGAACAATTATACGTGAATAACAGAAAGTGTTTTAACTTGAAGTGTGTTTACAGTTTTCACATTAACCTACAATCTCCAACCACGTTGCAAGACATTAATAGTTAAAGTTCTTAACACCTTTCTGTAACGTTGTGAAGTGACATTCGCGCAGATTTACTTTATTTAAAAGTAATTAAATGTTCGGGGTAAGCCTGCGTGTCGTTAAATATGACAAACATGGATGGACTTCCTGGATTGTCCGAGACGGAATCATATAAAATATGAGGCACGCTAGGGTTCTTCGGAGGGGGAACTCGCATCGACGAAGCACCTTGCGTGTAATCTCCCGTCAGAACGAGGCAGCGATACATTCGCTTGTGACCGGATGCATCAGCGGGCGAGTAGGTGGGCTGGGCGGAGTACGTTGCGCTCAGTGCAAAATAGACGCCTTGCCCAACTGCGGTGGCTACAATCAGAGCAATAGTTGTGTTAGGAATTGTGGAAGAATAACATTATAAATAATTACTACATCTGGTCTGGAAATTTAATCGCATTTAAATACGACTTTAAATTGACGTGTTTTGTGTAAAGTAAACTAAGTACTGCGCATATTTATCCGATTTATATGCACATTCACTTATACGTGTGTTCGTGACTTTTACAGATTATTAGAATTCAAATGCACTTAAGTACCGTTTTTTCCGCAATAGCTTCTGTTGAACCCGTGAGCGGTGATGCTTTTGATGGCCTCATGAGCTGTCCCATGCCAGAGAGTTTGTTCCACTTTCTTGTTTTTGCAAGACGTCTGCATTTGCTTTTTCTTCGCTTGGTATTGCGTATAGAGTGTTGCGTTCTGTATTCGCTCGATCTTTATTAAGAGGTGTATGTATAATATAAAATAAATAAGAACATGGTTTATAAACTGGTTATTCTTAGCAATTGTAAAACCTTTATTAGTAAATATGCAGAATAACGGTGTACAATAAAATAATGAAACGACAAATTCCACAAGCGAGCAAAAGCAAACACATATATTTGTTGAGGATACATTCAATACGAAATGTTATGGTTAAGGATTTACTCATACAAAATTAAAAGTAGAATACGTTCAATGACACTTTAAAATTCTCATGAATTATACAATTTGATATGCGGATATTAATTTGTATCGTTTTTATTATGGATATTTATTACTCTTGTTTGATAAATTGTCTGTCGAGCATTATATTCACCTTAGTAATATGTACGCTTTGACCCATCGACTTTGAGAATGCTTGTTCAACTTGCACGTATTCCTTATCGCTCTTCGATAATGCAACGCATTCAACTTGAGCAGGGTCCTTCATTGCGCTCCAATGCGAAGGCACGTCTAATTTAGTTTCTGAAAAAAAAGCACAACCCGATTTATCAAATTGACATATTGTCGAATTTAAAACGTTTGCGCTACTTGCATTACGTTCAAAACCAGTTCCTGTTTTATCAATATTTCATGGTATGCATTGCAAAATTAGCCAACGTAGTTCAACCAACATGAACAATATTTCAACTCAACAAAGTTGAAGTCAAATCTTTCCAGATAATTAATCCTACAGTAGCATATAGCAGTATCGTGATTGTCTCCAGTGATATAAATCTATAGTTTAGTGACACAACAAATCATGTGCACTTTAAAATAACTTTATCGGAGCTAAAAAAAAATATGAATACCCTTACCGTTTCGCAGATCTCTTCGAAGTACCGGGTATTTTGTTCCTGGATTCTTCACATCCCATTCCTTCATCTTGTCAAAATCAATTGTATAGTCACTGCGACCCACCTTGAACTTAACAGACTTTTGTTTTTGCGCGAACGCTTGCTCGACAATCTGGTTCGTCGTTTTGTCAAACGCCACTGTTTTTGTTTCTTTTATGAAGACCCATTGTACCACAGACTGCAGTAACTCGGCGTTTTCTTGATTGTGTTTGTATTTATCAGCATTTCTAAAACAACATACATGGTTTAGATGTTGTTATTACGGTATGACAGGTAGATATGCTCATAATTATTATGTAGTGTACTGCTAATAGTATTATAAAAGATGTTTACCAATTTAAGTGTTTTTCAGCAGATATTAACACAAGAACTTAATCCGATTTGTGTACATAATATAGAAACAAAAAAGGAAACTCTTAAACCATTATCAGACTTATTCATACACATATTTGACATCTACCAAAGGGTTCATTAATTTAGCCAAAACAGATCATCAAAGAAACAAATGTTGCAATTTTGACTACATACAGCACCCAATTCAACAATACCAAACTGACCAAAGAAACTAAAGAAGTTGAAACGTGATCATAATTAAACGTTGAACCCACAAATCGCAAGTCAAAAATAACGAATTACAACACGTGCCTTAGCATGGGGTGAACTTGATCCTTCATATTTGAAACGTTCACGACAAGGCCAACTAGACAGATTTTACCGTCCCTCTGATCGACAGTTAGTGCAACGTGGTTGTTTGCTGCATGCTTCTCCAATTCTTTTATCTGCAATATGGTGTTCTATTGTTCATACACATTGTAAATATTTATTATACATGATGTGAAGCACATTCGTTTTCGTGCAAAACATTTACTGCCATAAGTTATTTCCGAATTTGTATTTATGTTTGGACAGAATTCATAAAGCAATGAAATATTCATTACGTTTCTCTCATATTAAAAACTGTTTTCTCAAAAGATGATTGCGTGATATTCACAGCTGACTTAAAATAACGGATAATGTCTCAAAAAACTTAATAAAATATTATCATATCACTATGCTAAAATCGGCCTTATGTTAATATGCCTGATACATTTTTATATCAAGTATTTCACTATACAAAGATACTAAGAATGGCGTTGTTACACAATTTAGTCACATATTTGCTAAGAATTATACCTGCTTATTGTTTAGTATTCGGATACAAGGGTCACTGATAGACGCGACCACCCACTCGTCCTTGATGGCTTGGTGTATACTTTTGATGGCAAGTTTAATACCATCTTTGGAAGACGAATAAATCGTAAATTGTACTTTATCGTCATCTGTGTTCTGTGATTGGATCTGCCTGTCTTCTTGAACTGGTGACTTTGACCGCCGCTTTGAAGGACCTGAGAAAAATAAACAAAATGCTGACGATACGCCTTTTAAAAACATCACCTCACTTATATCTTAAAAACAACTATACAATCTTAAAATAGTCGACAACTTTAATATGCATAATGCTGTTCTGGCAGAGCGTTTGCACACTTACTAGTACCAGCCTTGTTCAGGCCCGTGACAAAATCCGTCACCATGTCCGCTTGGAAAACTACTATTCGGACATCTGTGAGATTGTTCACTTTTTGCTTGTTGAAGTCATCAATTGCAGAGCGCATTGTTAGTCCAATATCAAAAGGTTTGCATCTGTAGTCTGAAATATACTTGAAATATTGCCGATACAAGTTGATAACACGAGCATAGCAGCTGTTAAAATATTTGCACATTGACGATAAACATACGCTACAAGAGTAAACTTTCAGTCATTTTGTTTCACAGGCACAAAAAACACCTTTGCTTTTCTTATATTATAAAATGTGTATGTAAAAAAATATATGTTTGTAAAACTGTGATGATTTGAATCCAACGTACTTGTACCAAGGGCTGGAAACGAGATGCTTTTCAGGTTGCCATCTTCAGCTTTTTGCAGGGCAGCGAGAATCAAAGGTTGCCATGCAGATGTGTTTGATTGAGTTTCAACAAATATGACATGTTTAGCATGTAAATTGCCTCCAACAGTCATGACAAGCCCTTCTTTTTTCATGGTTTCTTCTGTAATTGTAAACTAACTTTAAACATTTGAAATAGAGTAACAGTACACGTCTATGAAAATGGTATTGGGTATTATTGAGTATTTGACAAAAAAAGAAAAGTTCAAAATATTACTCACTTCGGAAATTGCTATCCTGAAGTAGAGCACTTCCTGCCTTTGTTCGTATTATTTTTGTAACTTGGCCTGAAGTAAAAATCACAAATTTCTGTGTCTTAAACAGTTCGAGTCCATCTGGCAACAAACCGTTTACTAACCTGCATTGTTTCGGGGGTAAGATTCGTTAGTACTACATTTCAGCACACTCACATATTGTCCACCTTGTATTGGTATGTATGTTATTTTTTCCAAAATAAATATGTTTAAATAAACAAACCGTAAACAAAGCACCACAGTGTACATAGTTACAATATTCGCAGTCTAAACGAGAACAACTATACATGCACCCAAGTATTCGTTTTTGCCAATTTGACAGAATTACACAAGCAGCTACATCATGTGTCTGTGACCAATACACACAAATGGTATCGCAAAGTTGTACAACAGTAACGCAACAATAAAGTGAATTACGCAAAATATACAAATATGTACACATATATACCTTCAAGTACAAAAAATATGGTTACTGATGGGATGAGTAATTTGCGTACTGCATTCACATGCTTGTACATTATTACCTTTGTCCAAATCAAGGTCTTTGCTACAACTTGCAACGATAGCATCAACGCGTTCAGATGTAATGTCCCCTGACACAACGGTCACATTCAGACCTCCAATCTTCACCGGGTTTGATGCTTCAAAAAACACAAACAATGGGCATGAGCATGCATAATAAATATTGTCAATATGGCACTTTATTATTACATACGAGTATGTTTTACTTTTTTAATATATCATGGTAATGTGTTTTTAAAGTAGTGTTTTTATTACAGCGTCGCCCATCTCGATTGAGGCCCAATTAGATTTGACTCAAGAGACACCTTTACCAATGAAAATCTTGTGTGTAATGTTTTGGCATGCAAAATGTGTTGAAGACGTGAATGAAGTCGGATCTACCTTATTTGTATCACGTAAATAACTTTGATTGTTGCTATGTAATAATCTGAGTAAACCTCAATCGTGAGACAATGATGCATCTGTCGTTATCTCTTTACATTGCATGAGAACCATGGTGTTGTTTACCTACCGTTGCTTGAACCAGTAGATGCAGAGCTGGACCCACCGGAAGCTCCCTGATCAACGCCTAAGGCATCGACGAATGCCTTCAAGTACATACATAAAAGAAATATAGATCAAATATAATGTATTTATCAACCAGTGAATGTTCTCCCTGACACATAAGCGAAAATCAGAATGTCAGTTATGGTAGGGTGACATTCAGCGCTTTTAGAAACAGGGACCTGGACACCATGTTGCAACAAGCCATGTCATATACCAAAATGATCAGGATACCTTGAAGGTTATCAGCACCGGCATAAATTGGCATAAATCGTGGCGAGCTGAGAAATCCAAGATGGCGACCAAGATAGCCGCCATTTCTTTTAATATTGGGTAATGATAAGAATATGGTCATATTTGTTCACATACATTTAATACAATTAAATTACTTGTGAATACTGTTCATGTCTTGAATACTCAAGAAAATAATGCATGAAGGTTGTCACTGAAGGTCAGGGTCAAGGTCATATGTAAGGTCAAAGGTAAAAAATAATGAAAAATACCGTTTTTTCCATGTATCTTTCTGTTTGTTTTGAATTCAGTTGATAATACTTAACCAGATTATATTTCAAAGTCAACATAAATACCTTCCCTCTAATACCATGAATAGATTTTGCATTATGAATATTCGACTTGTACTAACATATGCTTGTACCCATGCATTGAAAGATATATAACAAAATTAGACACAGTACAAATGCACCCAGTTGGTTTACCTATTTCTAAAAAATGATAATTGTCTTTTTAAAGGTAATGTTATATTGGAGGATATGGAATGTGCATAAGCAACAATGTTGTATGTTTCAAAGAACTGTAGCAAATAGTGGTGCTGAACTAATCGGTACAATCTACCTGAAATGTCAAAAATGGTCGGTTGAATAATTCAAAATCCTAATTAGGTCAAGCCTTGAAGGGCAATGTAAGGTAAATGTTATGTTTGAGGATTGGAAATGGTCAAAAACAACAAGTGTGTCGGTATCAACTGTGTTAGTTTTGTTTAGCAATGCTCCAGCTAGAAAAACAAATGAGTCAACTTTTGTTTACCAGAAAATTAGCCTATTTGAATTTGTTTAAATCTAAATTAGGCCAATTATAAGGTCAAAGTGGGGCTGTGTGATATGGCTTATAAGAAACAGTAATTACCAACACCTGTGTGATTATATCAAACAGCAATCGGTGTTGATACTAGACGTAGCGGTAAAATCTGCTGGATCTGTTACATGTAGGGACAAACGGCAGGACAGGGCGATCAGTATATACTTTATTATGCATGAAGCTGCCGAAGGCATACTGGTGATAATCGTTTTTACACAATGCAACATTAATACGTCATTGAATTGGTACAACGCTTTAGGTTCATAGAAATATTAACATATGCATAAAAACCATAATGAAATACGTTATTGAAATGTTACAACACTTCATGAACGAGCTGCGTATTGATGTATGCATAATGAACCACACGTGTTTGAACCTTATTCCTCATATTCGTACTCATAATAAAAACAACGACTGTACCTGATATACAGCATCGTCCTTGTGGTAAATGACTATTCTAACAAGCCCCAAGGATGATCCCTTGTAATGCCTGGAAAACCAATCTACACTGGAAAGCATCGTTTTTGCAACGTCGGATATGGGGTACTTCTGACCGCCTGTGCCGATGGCAGGAAATGCGATTGAACCATGTTTGTCTTTGTCNAAATTCCACAAGCGAGCAGAAGCAAACACATATATTTGTTGAGGATACATTCAATACGAATTGTTATGGTTAAGGATCAACTCATACAAAATTAAAAGTAGAATACGTTCAATGACACTTTAAAATTTTCATGAATAATACAATTTGATATGTGGATATTAATTTGTATCGTTTTTATTATGGATATTTATTACTCTTGTTTGATAAATTGAATATCGAGCATTATATTCACCTTAGTAATATGTCGACTTTGACCCATCGAATTTGAGAATTCTTTTTCAACTTGCACGTATTCCTTATCGCTCTTCGATAATGCAACGCATTCAACTTGAGCAGGGTCCTTCATTGCGCTCCAATGCCAAGGTACGTCTAATTTAATTTCTGAAAAAAGCACAATCCGATTGATCAAATTGACATATTGTCGAATTTAAAACGTTTGCGCTACTTGCATTACGTTAAAAACCAGTTCCTGTTTTATCAATATTTCATGATATGCATTGCAAAATTAACCAACGTAGTTCAACCAACATGAAAAATATTTCAACTTAACAAAGTTGAAGTCAATTCTTTCCAGATAATTAATCCTACAGTAGCATATAGCAGTAGCGGGATTGTCTCCAGTGATATAAATCTATAGTTCAGTGACACAACACATCATGTGCACTTTAAAATAACGTAAAAATTATCGGAACTAAAAAAATAATATGTATACCGTTTCTCTGATCTCTTCGAAGTACCGGGTATTTTGTTCCTGGATTCTTCACATCCCATTCCTTCATCTTGCCAAAATCAATTGTATATTCACTGCGACCAACCTTGAACTTAACAGACTTTTGTTTTTGCGCGAACGCTTGCTCGACGATCTGGTTCGTCGCTTTGTCAAACGCCACCGTTTTGGTTTCTTTTATGAAGACCCATTGCACCACAGACTGCAATAACTCGGCACTTTCTGGATTGTGGTTGTATTTATCGACATCTCTACAACAACATACATCATTTTAATGTTGTTATTATGTAATGACAGTTGTAATCTCAAAGTGACTCGGTAGTTTACTACTAACAGTACTATGTAAGATAGTCTTAGCAATTAAGTTTATCTCAGCAGATATATGAACACTAGTAGAACATATAATTTTTTAATATATTATAGGAACAAAGAAACTCCAAAACTATGATCAGACTTATGCATACACAAATTGGACATATAATACGAAATACAGTTGTTAAGCCAAAACGGATCAACACAGAAGCAAGGTGTTTATTGACTATATACTGCACATAGTTCCATAATACATAACTAACCAAAATCAAAGAAACTAAAGCAGTTGAAAAGTGATCATTACTAAAGGTTGGATACGTGAATCGCAAGTCAAAACACGTGCCTGAGCATGGGATGAACTTGATACTTCATGTTTGAAACGTTGACAACAAGGCCTACTAGACAGATTGTACCTGCCCTCTGAACAACAGTGAGCGCAACGTGGTTGTTTGCTGCAATGCTCTCCAGTTCCTTAATCTGCAAAATGGTGTGATATTGTTCATACACATTGACCCTATTATACATGATGATGTAAAACATTGAATAACTAGAGTGATTAACGAATTGTAATAATGGTGGGACAATATTCAGTTAGCATTTAAAAAGTCAATACGCTTCTTTTATATTAAAGGTTTTATTACAAGTTGATTAAGTGATATTCACAATTGAATTTCAATAAATGATTACGTCTCAAAAAACTCAATACATTATTATTAAATCATAATGCTAAACTCAGCTTGAAGTAAGTATTTTACTAAAATAATGTAACTTACGTTTGCATTTTTTTACACAATTTAGTCACACGCTATTTACATGTATACCTGCTTAGTGTTAAGTATACGGATACAAGGGTCACTGATAGACGCGACCACCCATTCGTCCTTGATGGATTGGTGTATACTTTTGATGGCACGTATAATACCATCTTTGGAAGACGAATAAATCGTTAATTGGACTTTATCGTCATCGGTGTTCTCTGGTTGGATCTGACTGCCTTCTTGAACTGGTGATCCTGAACGTCGCCTTGACGGACCTAAGATAAATGAAGGTATGACAATACGCCTTGTAAAGAATTCACCTCACCTTTATCTTTCACACAAATTTACAAACAATTAAATGTAAATTGTTGTTTTTCGATTGTGGGCTAGTATTACTCAAGAGGCACTTTAACTATTAAGTTGGAAACATTTATATGTATATTGTTATTTTTCGATTGTGGGTTAGTTTGACTCAAGAGACACTTAAACTAATGAAATTAGTATGTGTTATGTTTAGGCATGCACAATTATTTACATGACTTCACTTAATGCTGTGTTGACCTAATTTTTTAATTTATTATCCTATCCTTTTTTCACACAATTGATATTTCTGCTTAAATGCTACTTCACTCAGATCTATATTCGGTGCTTGAATTGTTCCGGTATTGATAAGTATTGATTTACACAGCATGCAACAGTTAAATTATAATAAGTTACGCATTCACAGCTAGAAACAACCGCCAATTCGACAGTCACTTCAAAGACTCAATTGTTCTCACCAACATGATTACCAAAGGTTGACTAGTTTAGAGTCATGGTTTAGTGGATGATATATGGGTTCACAACTCTCAGCAATTTATATAATATGTTATTAACGGATTGGAGTGTGTTTGTTTTTAAAATTCCAAGCCAGGTGAAAAGAATGCTTTGTATTAAAACCACTTGACTTTGATCAATAAAACGCAAATATAACTAAAAAAAAATACCAATCCGAAGTGATTTGGAAAACCCAGATCCCTTTGTGTCGATAACGCATAACCCATGTGACTCTGCTTTTTGTATGCACTCCATTCCCTTATTACAAGAAAAGTACTGTTTGATGCGCGGTTTCTCAATTTCGTGCGACTCATGTTGTACTTTGTCTGCCAACGCAACCAATGCTTTCTTTGCCGCTTTAATACTTGCTGACGTTCCTGCAAACGCATACATATCATGTTTAAGAAATTCGTTAAGAGAATTAACGTTATACTGATAATTTGCGTGAATGACTTAATTTTGATTTTTGTAAGTTAATCACTGCCGCTTTGTAGCTTGAATATAAAACGTCATTTAGATCACAGTTTAGGTAATGTTGCGTATTTTTCAATCAAATAATTTAAAAATTATTAATTACTTATGGTAAAAAGCCACCTTGCGTTCATATGTAATATAATATGTAATCTTAAATCATAAGTTATCAATGATAAATATTAAACTAGACAACATATGTCATATAATAAATGTACCTTCAATATCAATAAGGCCGGTGTCGTGAATGTCAATTTTTGATACACTATTCTTAATTGGCGACATCTCTTTTCCCATGTGTATTTTCATGACCTTTGCTTTTGAAGCATCAACCGAGAAGCTTTGTGTACACTGTAAAAGTGGTAAAGTTAGCGAAGTGGAAATATTTGCGAATTTTGCGAACGCAATAAATTCGCTAAATTTTCTGCCAGCCAAAATTGCGCCACCATTGAGATAGAAATTTACGGTGACAACGGGTAAAGATAATTACTGTATTCCATCGTGTTAGAAATTTAATCTTGACACCGGTTAATGATAAAAAATATACTTTGTGATCGATTAAAAATAATTGCGATTATTAGTGTTTGGAGAAATATATATATAAACAAGTTCAGAACAAAGTTTATTTATAATAATGTTTGACTAACTATCAAGCCTCGGTAGGAAAACATGTTTTCACAGCATATCGCTTCATAACAATAAGATTGTTGTTATCGTAGAAAAAAGGCCTTGCTTATAGTTACATGTATTTCCCATTATACCGATCGCAACACTCATTACAATGGATGTGTTAACAACAACACCTGTATCTAGCAATTGCCTTTTACATTCTTGTAATGCAAGTGAACAACTACTAGCAAACAGCAATTTTTGACAAAGAAAAACACAGAACAAACAATGCTTCATTTTATTTTACAAGATTAGTGTGATCACAAATCAGTAAAACAGTAAACATAGAACAAAATCAATTTATCCTTAACATATATTTCAAAACACTAACAATGTTAAAATGTTGTCAGTAATAATCCGTCAATCGCAATTTTTTGCAACTTGGAATATTTTTTTATTTCCTTCTGATACGGGCGATTCGATAAAATTTCCGCACGCGAAATGCCTGTTATATTGCATTCGCTAACTTTTCGACACGCGCAAATATTCACTTATACAGTAAACAGCATTTTTGTTTCGAAATTCTTCTACAGCATCTTGTACTTCATCCTCCATAGAGGGCGTGGTAAAGATGCATAATTCCATACGCTGATCATCAATCCTGGTTTCTAAACAGTCTTTGCATTTAGACCTCAAACCTTCCTCCACAGTCTTCCATTTCTCGGAGGAGATGGCTTCTAAAGAATGCTTATCTAGTTTTACAACAACTTTGGACACTGCATGATCAATGATATGTTCCATCATTGGAAAATCATCTCTATCTTTGGTATACATAATAACGGAATCATCATAGATTTCCCATACATCAGTGAGATTTTGTGTGTCCATTTCCTTTGTAACAGCCCTTTGAATATCTTCCCGCTTTAGTAAATGAGTACGCTCCGGGTCAAGTGCAATTTTCTTCGATTCGATGTCTTTAATTTCCGTATAAATCTTCAGAGTACATAAATCTACATCTTTCTTCTTTCCCGTTAATGTGATGTCCATGTTGGGTCCTTTTTCACAATATTCTATCCGAACGGCATGCGTGTTCTTTTCAAACCCTGACTTCTTTAAGTATTTTCCTTTGAAAAGTTTAATCGAAACAATATGAGAAACCGTCTCGTTGCTCGCTTTGTAAGTTCTTTCTCTTTGAATATCTCCCAGCATTAGTAAACGATCACGCTTCGGGTCCAGTTGAATTTCTTTTGAATTGATGTTTTCTTTTTCCGTATAAATCTTTAGAGAACATTCATCTTTTTTCTTTCCTTTATTCATGATGATCTGACACAATATAAGACCACATCTACTGGGTGTATACGTATAAATATACAATGATAGTGGAAGTTATGTCGCATGTAATGACAGTATTCATAATAAGTAGGCCAACTTTAAAGCCGTATCAAATTATTAAGGGAGTCTTAGATGAGTTAAATTTGTGAGCAATTAATACATTTTTATTTATCAACAATAGGTCTCGGTCAAATGTCAACGTTTAAACGTTTCAAGTTTGATTATTTATGCGATACTTGATTCGACAAAAGTTATGCGCACAATGTTGTATATTATCCTTTTTGACCTTATGACTCGGGCCAAGGTTTTAGATATTTTCGTTTGATCAAAATATTTGATGAACATTTATCAATTGAAATATATTTACAACGATTACATTACAAATAGGTTTATATTTAGCTCGCCATATGCTTGTTTTCTACAAAACATTCGAAAAGTATTTTAATAAAATTTGGTACAAAATGACAACTCGCGTCAGATTCTATACATAACGTATGTAATTGGCATAATATGTGCTTTTGGTTGGACCGATAAACCAGCTAACTCAGAAAAAGTGTGGGTAGGTTAACTGACCTCCGTGATATTACTTAAACACTATTAAACACTATTGAAAACGTCGAATAATCCATTAAAATTAACAAGAAGGCGAAATATCTTAAGGCGCTTGACTAAGAACCCAAGGAACTAAAATAGTTTTATAAGGTAGTCATCACAGGGTTTCATCATATACTTAAAAAAAAAGCTGCCCAAACACCTGGCAGCAACATGTTTGAACAAACCACAATACTGTAACAGTGTTAGAACACAACCAAGATGACAGCAAAACGTTTTATTGAGTTTAATGATGAGTGCAAATAACAAAAAAAATGTGACTTCTAGAGCAATCGAATACATTTACTCCATCCATGTAAGGAAAACGTCCCCGCTTCATGACGGCTTTATTTTTCAATGGAAAATAACCGTATCCCACTTGGCCGAGAAATCATAAGAACAAATGTTCTGAACGAGTTTCATGAATATTGTGCAAACAAACGTAAGGTCTAGAGTGTTAACATGCGTTTAATTAATTCTGACCTAGTAATCACGTTTTTGATCCCAAATGACCAAGTTTCGAACTCTGTCGAAATAACATTGGGACATATGCTCTGACCAAATTGTACTAAGGTTGAGAAACAAATGTTGCCTCTAGATTGTTCACAATGTGTGCTTTTAATTTGACCTCATGTGACCCATTTCGATCTCGGCAACGCATGTTTTCAAGTTTCGTAAATACTTTGCAATGAATATGATCTCTGAATTGTTTACAGGCTATTTCATAACTTTACCTTGTGATCTAGTGTTTCCCACCAGACCTATTTTCAAGCTCGACTGATTTATCATTGGAACAAATGCTCTGACCAAGTTTCATAAAAACTGGTTAATACATGAGGCTTCTTAAGTGTTCACATTCTTTTTCTTTAATTCACCTTCTGACCTAGTTTTGACCCCACGTGACCCAGTAGGCAAACTCGGCAGAGATATATCATGGAGATAAATGTTCTTGTCAAACTACATGAAGATACGGCTATACATGTGGCCTCTTGTTCACAAGCTTTTTCTCTACTTTTACACAGTGATCTTGGTTTTGATCCCTTGTGATCCAGTTCCAAACTGAATCCAGAAATAATTAGGGCAAATGTTTTTATCACGTTGCATTGCAATTGGGAAGTACATTTGGCTTTTAAAGTGTTAACAAGCTTTTTCTTAAATTTGACCTAGTGACCAAGTGTTCTATTTCATGTGACCCAATTTCTAATTTAGTCGACATATTATTGAGATCAATGTTCTGAGCAAGCTTCATAAAGATAGGGTAATAAATGTTGTCCTTAGATTATTCAAAAGATTTTCCTATATTATTTGACCTATTGCCCTAGTTTTTGACCCCACCTTATCGAGTTTCTCCCTTGGCCGAAATATCATTGGACAAATCATGTGACAATGTTTCTTGAAGATTGTGCAATTAATGCGGTCGTTAAAGTGATCACAATGCAAACCTTGACGACGGACGACGAACGACGGTGATCACAACATGTCACTATAAGCACGTAGTGATAGTTGTATTGTGTAAGAGTGTGGAATCAGAGGAAGTACCTCAACAGAATCGAAGTCGTCCGAAACGTTGTCAGAACCCTTTTGCATTTCATCATAAGACGATTTACTGGCACCCTCTGGTTGGCAATACTCGTCCGAGTCCTGTTCTCCCGGTGCACGTGTAGCCACTGGACCTATCGGCCTAATGGTCAGCCTCTGTCCTTTTAACTCGCATGGGGTTTTTCGATGTTTTTGTAAAACAAAACTAGCATCTGTGATGAGAAAAACAATGTTAAAACGATATTATAAAACCATAATAAATCCATTCATGAAATCTTTGAAACATCATTCGATGGAGAATAACTTGGCATGCATCGTACAGATACAACTTTATAACTTTTAGTAGCAAATTTGTTACTTATACGCAAAGGTCGTAATTGTCTCGGTTAACGTTTTTTCAGCATTCTGATTTGGTAACATACAGTAGAATTGTTATTCTTGTGTAACACTTATCGAGTTGTCACTCATTCCGCACTTATTGAACAACACGCATATTTTACTCACCCTTCTTTTTAAGATGTCAGTTGTTTGTTTTTTACCAGGCGAGAGAATTATGAACATAATAACTTTAAATATAGACGCTTTTAAGTATGTGTACACTTGCTACAAAAATAGTTTTGGGTTATAAATTAAATACCATCTGGGTAGTCAAATGTCACCGTCGCTGCGTTATTTTTTAACAGAACCACTTTTTTCACAGACGGGACATGGTTGAAGGTATTACTTTCGAACAGCATTTCCAACATTTCCTCAGACATATAGACGTCAGGCACATTCGTCACCTGAACGGTAAATGGATCTAAAATTAACAATAACACAGAATTGGAACATGCAACAACAACATGTGTATCAAAATGTTTATCTGTTAAAAAAATATCACACAGATATAGCAGACCATAATCAAAGCAGCACATTGAACCGTATAAGCTAACACCGCAGCAGTTACAAAACAAAACAACGCTGACAAAATCTCCTAGGAAGAGGTTATGACGAATTGAAGACACCGATCGATACAAGTCAGCCCTTTAGCATAAAATATATTTGTATTTTAACAAGACTCTGTCAAAGAACAGACTTACAAGTCAAGAGGACCCGAGGGTTCTTTAACGCGCATCTGTAAAACTGATGATCAGTGGTAAACTCGAGAGCCCCCATTAAGGGCTACTTTTGACGATAAAAATAACATATGAACATATCATGCTAAAATAGTCTATATGACAATTTATTTTACAGAACTGTGGCAACTTTTTACCCCATAGGCATTATTTGAACAAACTTAAAAGATGACTGATATCTGATTTTACACACATATGTATTGGACCGATGGTCCTTTTCCTTTAAGAGGAGAAATTTTTGAAGTTATTTTGCTCATAAAGTTATTAGTATATTGAAAGATTGACAGAAACACACAATTTGAACATATTTTCTAATGTTACATACAAAATATCAAAGTTCTGAGCCTTGTTGTTACAGAGAATAGTTTCAAAGTAATTTTACAATATGTTAATATTAAAAATGTGACCCCTATGACGTGATCAGCTTTGACCTAAGGGTCAAGATTTAAACAAACGTTATGCAAGACCTGTCCATGATGCTGTACTACAAATATGATAGCTTTGGGCTTTGTGGCTTCAGACAAGAATATTTTTTAATGTCCGTTATATAAGGCTCTGTATAATGGGTGTTTTTTTTTCTATTTTAATAACTATCGAGAGTATATCTATATTCAAATACGTGCAGCTACGTAAACTTGTGATAAAGCTAATTAAGTAAAGCAACGTATCAAATATACTATATTATACATATATTATGTATAAATATGAGCAATTGTTGTAATACTAGTATTACTTTCTTCTTAACAAAAAAACACAATACATACCATGAGGCATATGCTTATGAAACTTGTTATTATTGTATACATAGCAATGTGTACATGTTTGAGAGTTGTAGAACAATACATGATAGTAATAGTAATATAATAGTTTTTGTATGTTTTGTTATATTCTAGTAAGCTGCACTTAATACATATCAATTATAGATCACGCATATTACAATAGCATAAGCATTAGCCCTTGCTTGCTACCTATACGAAACGAAAATATAGACAGGTGAAAGTCTCTGCTCGCAATACATTATTGTATACAAATGATATGTAGATAGACAAATAAGCAAAACTAAATGCATTGGACTAACGACGTTTGATATTGATTGACAAGCATTTTTATAAACCATATGCAGACCAGCTACGAAATAATAGATGGTCCAAACGTCATTTAATATGCGATATAAAACAATAGCATTTGTGCGTACAGCAGTTTAATCTGATGTAATCGCTGTTATTCAATTCATTACAAAACTTAAACTACATTACCGCCATATTGTCTTAGAAGATATTGATGAATAGGCACGATATTGTAATATAACCTTCAATGAAAAGATAATAAGGACAATTAATAAAATACAGATTTTGGCATCTTTTGAAGTTTGTAATTTAATTCTTTAAATCGATAAATGTAAACATCCGAACAAAAGAGTTTCAGTATAAAATATTTAAAAAAATGCAAAAAAAGGATTCACGCCTGGACCTGGGCTCGAACCACTGACCATTGGAGTAAAAGTCTAGAGCTTAAATATAACGTTTACAACAGAACTTTCCAAATTATAAAATCGTTCCGCGTTGCAACGCTTTATAATGTTCAGGTTTTCAAATAGTCAAAATATACATATAATGGATATTTTAGAGCATGGTAAATGTTCAGTTTTACTGTTTCCTAGCAAAAATACATAACTACAACGAAAATTTGCAAATCTGAGACAATGTTTTCAATTTTGTCAATTTATTAGAGCGTGAAAAGGTCCATTTAAGTTTGAACTTGAGATGCAATAAAGAATTATGTGTGTTTGTTTTACAGGATAGTCCTTCCATACTCTTCAGAACATACCCTTTCTGTAATCATAAAGGTAATGGTCAGTAAGAATTTGACTGTTGTTTGAAAGGATTTTGTTCACCAATTGTGTTTTCTTAATGTCATTAAATATATTTACGGACATATGTATAATGTTTTTAATAGTATTACACTTTTATTTCCAAAGAATCAATAAAAAGCATTACAAACGCTTATTATTTTGCCGATTTTTAATGATTATTATCCATTTATGAACCAATATGTTTTTTTTTAGTAAAAAGTATTATTTCACTTGTTAAAAACCCCATTTACACTCAAAATCAACGAGTATTTCGTAAATTATTTCGTAAAATAAAAATAACCCATAAAATATCAGAGTTTATTATAGCAATAGCCAAAATTCTATTGCTCGATGTGGTCTGGTAACATAGATTTAACAAGATACAAAATGCACTTTTTATTTGTTTGTGGTACAATATATATAACACATGTTCATGTACCAATTTAGAGTTTGGTTTGTCGTATGAATAGCTTTCGTTGCGTGAAATCAATATGGAATATATTATATCTCACCTCCTACAAAATGATCTTATCCGATTGGCTTAGAGCGGTCACGTGTCCATGGTGTATTTTCCATACACCCCGAGTAATTCCCATACACCCCGAGTAATTTCCATACTCCTCACCGTAAAACAAATGCTAGATAAGTCCTGTTATTATATTTTGTGTATGCATTTGGACCGGGAACCTATAACGTGTAAAATATACTATATACTATATAATATATACTATATGATATATAATATATAATATATAAATTATATATTATATATTATATATTATATATTATATTATATATATTATAAATTATATATTATATATTATATATTATAAAGGTGGTCGGTGAGAAATAATCGTTACACTGTTAGTAACTGATGGTGTATGGGATATACACCCTCAGTAATGTCATACCATACTCGAGCTTCCCATACACCATCATTTACTAACAGTGTAACTAATAGTACCACAACAAATAAAAAAGAGCATTTTGTATCTTGTTAAATCAATGTTACCTCACCACAGTTATCGTTGAAAATTTGGCTATTGGTATAAGGAATCTTATATTGGTTAACTTTATTTCACGAAATATTCGTTGATTTTGAGTGTTAATGGTGCTTTTAACGTAATGTATAAATTCTTTTTGGAATATATGAATTGTTTTTGTTTGAAAACTGTCATTTTGCCACACTGTGAACAAGGTCTTTGAATCGTGACTTTATTTGTGCATGTACTTCCTTTAGTTGAAATAATCCAACTCCCAGCTATATTGACCCTCCGGGTCGCTGGGAGTTGGAACTCATTAAACGATTCTTCTTGGAAATTTTTCCGCTTAGAATCCGGGCGCTAGTTTATTGGTAAAATTAGCAACATATACTATTTTCTGGCATGAATTAACACAAATATATCGTCAATATATCCATAATGTGCAAATAAAAATAACTTACATGATATGGTGTGCTCGCAGAAGAAAGATTTTAATCCAAGTTTCATACACGTCAACTTTAAATGCAAATGTCAACTTGTTTGCATATGAAACATTTTCGCATTATTAACCAAAGGAAAAACTAAAGGAACGCACGCAGTGTGTTAACAACAACATGAACCAATAAACGGTTATCCTTTGCTTTTCTCCGAACATACAATTTATGTTTTAAGAAAGTTTATTTTCAAATATTAAACATTTGTTTTAAATGGACAGAAATGTTCTATACAATTTGTTTAAATTTTAGTTAATACTTATGCTAATTGTATATGAAAAGCGGTCAGACAACAGACTTTTGGAAGAAACAAACGGAACGACGACCCTTAGATCAGCCGTAAGGGAATTATAATACAACAACATCTACAGCAGCAACATTTATTAGCTCTAAAGCATACAATCGCTTTTAGCCATATACAAAATAGAAAATAACAAAAGTGTAATGCATGGATTATAAGAATTATT
>VMBQ01006413.1:0-32560 GCA_007657795.1 Dreissena rostriformis | reverse complement strand
GTGTGTGTATGTATGCAATATTTTCTATGTATATATTAAATAGTCTAGCTTAATATCCGCAAACAAATATGGAATATGTTCAATAAATATTTTAATTAATGCAGAAAGTGTTTCATAGCATTTCAACCCTCATACATCTCTTTAACTTAGTAAAATAGTAAAAGATACACCAACACCACATTGTACCTTTATTTGAATAACAACTAGTTTAAAATGCAAACATACGCCCGATATTATTCAACTTACTAATGGAACATGCAACTTATCCGATCGCAGCGAGAATACAGTCACAAGAATGTGTCCTAATTCAAACTTCACTGTTATACACTACTAGTATACAATTTCACCTGCTTGCATAAGACCAGATCGTCAGATACTACGGTGAAAACAATTTGTGCAGTGTAACCTTTTCTTTTGCTTTGCTCTAATCGACAATTCACAACTTCCGCCATAAACAGTTTGTTATCAAGTTTATGTTTTGAGCATTTCTCAAATACACGCATATTAATGTCGATTGTAACAGGTATTGTGTTTGTTACAATGTATTAGGTTGATAAACTCGATTTTTTAGACATATGTGAGACATAATTTTTTTACACAGAAAATTGCGTTAAGAGGAATAACTCTGAGCTGTACGTACGTACTCATAAAAGCTCAGAGCATTCAAGAATAACTAGTTCTTCCTTATTTAACAAGTTGTTTTTTAATTTTATTATCATCGATAATATCATTAATCATGTACAGCAATCTGATTTTCAAATTTCTTTATTGACACGGGTATAATATTAAGTTAATATGTTTAACTGCTACAACAATTGCCTTCGAAAACAGAAAGCAACTGAGATTAGTGTTGATAATAAACATGAGTAAACCGTTTGAAATAAAAATCTTTATAATTATTGGTAAGAATACTTACCCGACGCAAACCCTGTTTCTTCCGGAACATCGCGCAGGGGTCCATGCCCATGGTATCTTGTTGACATTTTTCACAGACGATATCTAAACGAACACTGCCATAAAGGTCTAAAGCGAAAGAGGAAGTGAATTGAAATTCTTGGTATCGATAACAGGTATTCCCAGTATGAGTAATGCGAAACCATTGTTCCACCAATACAAGTGTTCTGAATGTGTAACTAGGATCAATTGATTAATTCAATATATGGTATTAATATCACAATACGTGTTAAGTGATGCGAATACGTACGCATATAGTGTATGTTAACAGTTTGTTACATTATGTATAGAAGGCAATCTACACTACACTTGAATGCATAAACAAAACAACGTTCAACAAATTTACATGCCAATTTATACTTAACACAATGATTAATCTTAGTTCGACAGGTAATGAACGGAAACTCGGGTAAATTAGGCATATTTTAACTATTTATTGAAAGATCTTTGTTTCACTTATTAAATAAAAACAACAATAACGTATTCATATATAGAAACCATAGCAAAATCCTTTCCCTGTGCTTATTGGGACTGAATTACCCAAGTTAAGTAGCGAAATCTTATGTCAATAAATAAAGCCCTTTATTTAATTTAGAAATAATATAACAATCAATTTGATTTTCTTGCTAATTCACGATAAAGCACGATAAAAACAGCATGGACTAAAATCCCAATATGTTTTATTGAATTTTGCACTACCAACATTGTTTCGAGGTTGTTGGGTTCTAAATCACAAGTAGATGTTTCCCCAGCACTTTCGACTTCACCACACTCGTAATGCATCAACAATTGTATTACCCAATCGATGTTGAATAGTCAATCCTTACAAAGTATTCTCCCTTCATTAGCTCACTGCCCTTTCTTAAAAACTTGTCATAACTCAATGCTATACAAGTTCCGATTGTATTTATTGTTATCTCCATTTCAAAATAAGAATAATAAGCAACTAATGACATGTATAAGTAAGATGTTTGAATGCGTAAAATTAGGAGAATACTACTTTTTGTATAAGGTCGGATGCGCTTGTTCTTATGCTTCGGCTTGATGGTGGTGAGTACTAAGTCGTGGTCACTGCCGATATCAACGACAGGAACATTGTGTGTGCTGGCCGTGTTGATGCTGGACTTGAACAGTTGTGGCGCCAAAATGAAATCGATCGGGCTGTCTTCTTGCCCGTTTGGAGCATGCCATGTTGCTGATCTAGACGCTTTGTCCGGGTGCAGCGTGTTTTCCAGTGTGAGTTGCTGCTACCGAACTCAATAATTCTAATTCTTCTGTTGTTGGTCACTGAAATGCCAAATCTACCCAGTGTCCCTGACCAATCTCCAGTCGCCTTGCACGATGAGACTGTTCGATCTCCTCGTCTCCGTAGTCTGTTGTTGTTGCGTAGACCCTGATTGTGGTGATGTTGTGAGGTCTCGCTGAGAAACGGATGGAGACGAGCTTGCTTGAGACTGGGTTTCAACTGATGACGATGTTGACTATATCCTTCCTAACGATGAAAGCAAACCCGTGGCGATGTGTTGAATCCTTCCCGCTGAACCAACTGACACAGGGCACAAGATATGAGGTACACTCATTTACGCTGAAATGTGGCAACTACTTTGTATTCCCCCTCCCCCTTCGAAGAGGGTGTTTTGCTGGATGTCGGTCGGTCGGTTTGTCGGTCGGTCTGTTGGTAACGTGAGTCCGGTTGTCCGAGACTCCTTGAAATAAGACTCGGACTCCTTGTTTTTGTGTCAAGAAAGTCCGTCGGACTCCTTCAAAATCATCTTTGAATTATAAAACAAATCCCTTAAGTTTGTTTACTTATTCGTTTCGCAAGATCAGAATGTCTGCACAAAGGACATCTTACTCAGAATAGTGAGTGTCGAACACTGTTTATACAAACTTTTAGTTGCATTTGTTTATGGTCGCATTAAAATTGTAATAATTTAATATTCACTCTCTACATATTCACCCTCTACATACTGCAGAAGGAAGTTTTTAATACCAGGTCATCACCGAACACTTCAACCACTGCTTGATAATTGTACGAGTTCTTCTAAACAAGGAAGATTATAGACAGCTGGTGTATTGATAGGGAGAAGTGTTCAATGAAAACTAAGTGATGTCAGAAGCATATACAAAACTAGAACAATATCATGATTGTGAATATGCACTTGAACAAGTATTTTTCTTTTATCCTATGAAACCTCTGTCTGGTCATCAAGTTTGTTTTCAGAAGATGAATTGCTTATACAAATTATTGTTTTATTATGATAAAAATACTGTTATTGTCAATTTTATAGTGTATGAGAGCAAATTGTAAGCAAAATGCATTAAAATTCTGTTATGTTATATATATATATATATATATATATATATATATAACACGCAATGCTCAGCTTTTAACGTTTCAAGAAGATCCCCAGTTTTTATTCAGTTTGTCTGTATTTTGTTTTTGATTTCTTTTTGTGCTATGTCTAGTGTCAGAATGACAGGCAGAATGCTAGGTCACTTTCCGTAAATAAAGGACCACATACTATGTTAGGTTTTTCTCCTGGTGATACAGCTGAAGTTTTACCTCGTTGATATTTGACCTAAAACCAAGTTGCTGACTGCAGAGTATATCGTGTGAGGCTGAGTCAAAACATATCATCAACTTTGAAACAACTATGTCATTTGTGGTACATGAGTTTCAAACATATGAATGTTAATTATGTTTGTCTTTGAATGCTGAGCTTTGACCTAAAATATTTCCTGTATTCTGGAGTCGTGATGGAAGTTTTAAATCCTTAATGACTATGTCTGTATCATGTGCCATTTGAAATAAATAAGTGTGAGCAAGTGCTATCTGCATGAATATTTCTTAATTATCCCGGGTGAGTTTCCTTCGACACCGCATATGTTAGGCTTTTATCTTCAATGTTAAAATGAAAATACACACGCTTTACGTATGTTGAGCCTAACAAAATGTTAAAACGTATCAGCAAAGAAGTACGTGAACTAAGTAAAATATTTATATACCCTGGTAGAAAGAATAATAATAGAATAATAATAAGCTCAGTTGTTGGTCCAAAATGTTTTTTTTTCTGTATGCAAATGAAGTTTACAAAAGATGGACAATCACAAATACTCAAATAGTTATTATTATAAATACAACAGATTCAAAATACATCATACTTTTACCACATCTTTAACAAGAAGCTCATACAGATGTACACATTCAACAATTGACATATTCAAAATTATTTGACTATTTCCATTTCATTTAAAACAATATATATATACTTAAACTTGCCCACTAATTGGGCCTTTAGTCTTATACCCACATATTGGGACCTTTCAGATATAGTGGTGCTGGGAACGATTACAGGATTTCAACTGTCTTACTTTTGCTTTGATAGAACATGTATACCAATATATATATATATATCAGTAAATCTTAGTAGAAGAGGTTAAAACTCACAACACCAAGTTACTGGGTCAGACCCAATGTATTACAATGTATAGTTGGGGCTTTGGCCCAATAATGATGTATAAATTGTTGACTCAATGTTACAACCGACGGCAACTAATTGTTAAAGGTCATAACAACACTTTTCAACGCAATGGCAATACACGAATATTGTCCAGATGATCTTAAAAAAGGCATTATAACAGTTATGTACAAAGGTGGCGATAAAAAACAAGAAAGACCCTAGTAGTTACAGAGCCATATCATTATGCTCGACCGTTCTCAAACTCTACAAAAAAAGTGCTACTTGATTTAACAGAACAAAGTAAATGTGAATCTTTCAGTCCGTTACAATGCGGCTTCCAGAAAAAAAATGTTAGTTGTCTTATGAGCGCGTTTATGGTACGTGAATGTATCAACTACGCACGTGATAATAAATCGTTTCTATGCAGTTGCTATCCAGACGTCAAAATGTCATTTGGCTATGTACTCCATAGTTTCCTACTTTTGAAACTTTACAAAACCGGCATCGACCTGAAATTATTCAATACATACTGTAGCCTACTCGAAAACGCACGCAGTAGTGTTAAAACTCACAGAATAACGTCTCAATGGTTTAATATATTACAAGGCGCAAGACAAGGCCAAGTCAGCAGCGCTTTTATGTATAGTCTGTTTATAAATAATATTTTGGAAAGCCTCGACAGAGTGGAGTCTGGTCTTAAAATTTATAACACTAGTTGTTCATGCCCCACTTCAGCTGATGATATGGTTCTCAGGTCGTTGACAAAACACGGTCTCGATGAGCTAATGCACTGTTGTTTCAAGACCTCACAACATGAACGGTACCTGTACAAAGCATCTAAATGCAAAGTCGTTGTCTACAATGAAACTCCGATCCGCTACAAATCACCATCGCGCATATGGCACTTCGGACAGGAAGTAGTAAGCGAAGCGACTACTTATGTACACCTAGGTGTTCTGAGCGACATATATGGCGACCTTAATGAAGCCACCAATTTAGCTTGTTCAAATATGCGCCAAACTTTCTTCAGCTTAGTAGAATCTGGCCTCCATCGCGGATGCATACATCCGTTAACATCGAGGACAATTTATGAATTTATTGTTCTACCAAAAGCTTTATACGGGTGCGAATTGTAGAACAACATGACTTCCTCACAAACTGTATCCCTTGAAAGAGCTCACCGGCAGTGCATTAAGCACATACAAACTATGCCTCAATGTACACGCTTAGATATAACGCTGTCCTATAATGGCATTCATCCAATAGAATTAATTATTGACAGAAGGAAGCTGCCACTTGTTGGTCAACTATGCGTTTTAGATACGACCAAACGTATACAATTCATCTTCAACCAACGTCTAGTGACATATATGTCCGTACCACACAAGGTAACTGGTTTCATGCCTGACATAAACAGAATGCTTGGAAAATATGCCTTAACACATGTTCAAACGAATTACTTACATAATGCAGAATTTATTAGTATGAATGTTTGGAAAAAGCATATAAACAAGTCCATAAAGGTCTATAGTGAGTATGAATTGAGAGTGAGTTTAACTAACGAATCCTCAATCAATCGATGTCGGTTTCTAAATGCGGATTATACGCCATGCCACTTGTGGTACATATCCAAACTATACAGGGATTTATTACCCCAATGCTTATCTGCTGTACTAGTTTTATGTAAATTATTCTCCAAACAATTCAATGTTTTTTGTCAAAACTGCAAACTATTCACTGACGAAATAGCAGTTCAAACTATTTCTTTGTCCTGCAGATGAGAACACATGCTTCATTCTCTGGAATTTCTTAATAGAGTCACTTGGTTTGGCAAATTTTAATAGTCTATGTGCATTTAGCCCTGAACAACAAATTATTGAAATGATTAGGGGCTTCCCAGCATTTAATCTCGGAGAATTCGATAGAATGCTGATTTTTTCAAAGGTTCTTTTAAACTTCGTTCATAAATTGTCGACTATCTTCAGGAACCTGTTTGTGAAAAAAAGATTAAAACTTTTTAACACTGAGCTATCTACATATGCATTGCATTACTCAAGGATCTAGAAACAAGAGTTTTACTGTTAAACTTTAAACATTGAGAAATAATGCATTTCTCAAATTGTCTTATTTCACTAAATTTGTATTGTTACCATGTAAATATTGCCTAATTCAACATTTACTTTATAACACTTTCACCTATTCAGCTTTTTTGTTATGTGTTTGTTCTTTTTCACGAATGTATGTATAAAAATCTATTCATCTGTAACTATGTCTCTTCTAACGAAGGAATACAAGAATATCTATCTATCTAGTATATATATGACCCAATAATGGTATATAAAACGATGGCCCAATAATGGTATATATATGGCCCAATAATGGTATATACATGAACCAGTAATGATATATAAAATGATGACCCAATATTAGTATATAATGATGGCCCAGTAATGGTATAAACATGTACATAATCAAATAACGGTATACAAATGATGACTCAATAATGATATATTATACAATTATTGACTGGTGTTGAAAAAAAATACGATAGCAAGAGTTATGGTTCGTGTGCACTGCAATCCTCAATGAGATCTATCTACCTGTGAAGTTTCAAGTTTGTATCTCTGATATATTTTGAGATATGCTCCGGACAAAGTTTGCCGGACGGACACACGCACGGACGTACCAACGCATGTATACTTGTGTGATTTTTTACTTGCGTGTCATTCTTGCCGTATAATACGTACTTGTGAAACGCATTTTTTAATTGCCTACATGTACTTATGTGATCCATTTTTTCTGTGACCTTATTTTAGAACAATACATACTTGCAACAAAATACAACCTTCTGAAATAGTCTTCATTTAGGTATATGTTTAAAAGCACTGAAATGATTACTCCTCAAGTTACTTCACACTCAGTAAATGATATGCAATGATAATAACAAAGCCTTAATAATTTCATCTTAAAGCTTTTATTTTATTATGTATCTGGTCAGTTACAACATACTACAGTAAATACTTGATGTTGCCAACAACACACCAGTGTAAAAAAGTGTACACAATGTGTGCCTGAATGTTATATCTAATATATGCATACTTTGAAACATCACTTCATATTTTAAAGCTGTAATAAACTAAAAATCTAAACATTCACCTATAAATGGCCCTTATGCTGAAACGAGTTAAAAATGTACCGTCAAACTAGATCTATCAATAAAATAAGGAATCCCTGCCACCCCATCCAATTTTTGTCTTTAATAAGCTGCATTGGCCATTAAAAAACTACTTACTGTTTGCTTTATTGAGAAAAGTTATAATACCTAAAAATAAAAATGGGGCAATAGTTATTTACACATTCCGAGTGTGATGTTATTATCTGCTAACGATTCTTCTTACAATGATTAAAAATTCAATGTTTCATCAGCAAAAGTAATTACATTTTTACTTCTGTTTTAAATGATTCGAAATAGAAATATGCAAATAAGAATGTGACTTCAGACAAACATGATGAACTGTTAGCTGCAAAGCATGTTCTAAATTCAATTTAAAACTTTAAAAATTCTTTAACAATGTTACTGCTCAGAAGCCTGGAATTAATTGGACAATCAAATGGACTATAAGAAATGACAAAGTGGATTTTATGGCAAACTTACAGAGTTAAATTATGTTAAACATATGATAGCTTGCAAAATATGATTTAAACAACTAGCACAAAAAGATAGTACAACTTGTTGTTGTAGAATTCACACAATACACATATATTGCCTTATACCGTATTTATTATATTAGACGAGCCACGGGGTGATCATTTTCCCGAGGGTGCGCATCTAATAGGGTCATAAAAATATCAAATTTTAGAAAAATAAAAGGTTCTCCTTTCACCAAAACGCTATAATACTGAGTATAAGCAATTCAATCACTGATGTTTAATCCGTACTAATACTTAAATACCTAACTTAAGATATTCTGAAAAGAAATACCGGAACGCTACTTCAAAAAGAAAACAATAACCCGATCGTGCACAATGATTGTTGAATGGCCGTTAATGGCCATTTTATGACCCGTTTTGAAATGCCGTTTTCGGAACACTTCAAAATGGCGGAAATCAAAACAAGTCCAGGAATGAGAGGTCATGTTTTAGATTAGATAAAGGTTCCGGATTACAAAAAAAAATGTGGGGGCACATTTAAAAGGGCATGTGTGTCTATTGGAATGAATACGGTAACAGTTTTTTTGGCATGCATGTTTGTGATTTATGCTCAAAGCAATAATAAGCAATTCAATTTTATATTACAAAGTCAAGCTTCTTAAAAGTGTCAGAAAACAAAACCAAACAAAAAACGTACTACATTGCAACAATTCAAAAACACAGGATGGTATATAAAAATGACATATTGGCCCAAATAATCTACAGGCTGTCAAGCATGGCATTTAAAAAAAAAACTATGAGCTTTAAGACGAAAAAACTAGGAATATTTGTGAAAAACTAGGAACAAAAATAAGTACAAGTTCATTATCAAATGTTTCCAAATACACAAATAACCATATAAGCAGGTTCAAAAGCTAACTAGAGCTTTGACACAGGAGTGCCGCAATACCCCCGCCGCCACCTTCACTCAAATTTTTTTCCTCCACATTAATAGCATAGTTTGTGGAGAAATAAAATGCAGGTGCACAGCCTCATATAATAGGTAAATTTAATGAAAATTAAACCAAAGCAATACCATAAGAAATACATGTATCACATGTTACTATTAAAAGCCAAAAAAAAAGATGCACTGATGCCTGGCACCATCACGTGGGGGCGACCCAAGAAGGAATAAAGGCAATAACAGAGCTCACAACATTTTGTTCCTTCCTACTTCAAACCATGTAACACAGTAGAATAAGGTTTAAATGCACATAATTGTTAGTCAATTAACCTAACTTTATTGTCACAAAGCAAGGATGCTGACTTTAAAGTACTTGAAGCATAGGTTTGTTATCATACTGATTAAGACAACACTGCAAAAATGTAAAAAAAATAAATCCCTTTATGTATAATGATAAAATGTTGTTCCCAATTCAGTACAAATTAAAATATTTACTGATAGATATGTC
This sequence comes from Dreissena rostriformis, assembly GCA_007657795.1. Classification (NCBI taxonomy): domain Eukaryota; kingdom Metazoa; phylum Mollusca; class Bivalvia; order Myida; family Dreissenidae; genus Dreissena; species Dreissena rostriformis. The sequence continues at coordinate 23,040 of VMBQ01006413.1, read as the reverse complement.
CTAAATTTGAAGGCACAAACAAAACTGCATACAACATTATCAGAAGGTTTCAGTCAAAGTTTTAATTTGAATCTTGTCGAATTGAAAACAAAAAATAAACAAAAGAATATAAGGGCAAAGCTTCCTTAGCTGTCTGAAGGCATACAACATAATAAACAAGAGCACCGTCGAGCGGATGCCAACGCTCGGCTGTGGGTGCAGTTTTGAAAAAAAAAAAAAAAAAAAAAAAAAAAAAAAAACTTTGACCTTGAAGGATGACCTTGACCTTTTACCACTCAAAATGTGCAGCTCCATGAGATACACTTGCATGTCAAATATCAAGTTGATATCTTCAATATTGCAAAAGTAATGGCCAATGTTAAAGTTTTTGGTAAACGCGGACGGCGGACGACGAGGTGGCTATGACAATACCTCGGGTTTTCTTCGAAAACAGCCGAGCTAAAAATACAAGTGTTAGGTTGAAATAATGAATGCAAAAATTAGAATTTATAAACTGGAAGTAAATCACAACTAAATGGAAGAAATTATCAGTACAATTAACACCAAGTCACAGGAAAAACTAACTTTCCAGTTTGATTCGTTTGTTACAAGAACATAGTTTTAAGTTGTGCATAAATTGTGTCCAAATGGGACCAAGCATAAAAACCTGCTGCAAATCACCTGGGATTGAAACAGAAGAGCACTTTACTCCATCACCATGAATGATATTTTACTACACAAAGTCAGCATATCAACATTCAGAGTGCAAACATGTACAAGTATTAACACTAATCAACAAAATAAATGAAGCTTTAAATATTCAATGTTATAAGGAAGCTCATTATGGAAATTATATGGATTGACTTAACTAAAATGCACTGTTTGAATTTGAATATTTACTGACAACATGGTTTAGCTCGGCAAACGCAGCAAGGCATACAGTCAAATCAAACAATCAAACCGCGACTAAAATACATGTAGTTACAAAATTAAAGCAATCAAAACTTATGGAAACATCAATATTTTGGCAGTTTAAGTAAAACCATGTCTCACAAAAATCATCCATCAATACGAGAATCAATTATGTACACAAACGTATTTGCCAAAATTATCAGATAATACATCTATACAATCAGATAATATATAATGTATTACAATGTGATATGGCAAAATTCAACATTTATAAATTGTTAACATTGAATGCAACAATCCAAAAACCTAGTTCACAGCCTGATGTAAATCTATTAAAGAAACAATTACACCTTCACCAAATTAAGGTTGAAGAAAATATGCTGCATGCTCAGCCTGTACACATGTGTATCAGAAAATTAGTATCCATACCAGTCTATCATATTATTTGACCTCATCGAGATTTCCCAAATTTTATGTTATTCTACTTCGCTCTTATTTGGGCCAGTGTTCGCCTTGACAACTTGTCACAAGTCTGTTGTGCAGCTATCATGTCATCATTATGAACACTGTGCCTAACGCCTCCCAGATAGAACTTGAACTTTTTCTTTCGATGCTCTTATTCTTCTGTACTCCATGGCCTTTTTACAGAACGTTTACCTGAAGTAGATACATTCATGCTGATCACTTTATCAACTTGAGTGGTGTTCTACTTTGAAGTAGTAAAATCTGTTTGCATTGCTTTATTGTCATATATTTACGAGGGCGTCCCAAACAAGCGTGTAATATTGAACATATCCACCAGAGCTACAGATGACCAGCGTATTTGTGTATTTACCCATTAAAGGAAAACGGCTGTTAAGCAAATACACTTAAATATTTGTGTACCGAGTTTAATATCTGGGTCTTGTTTTCCGGATTAGGCACCTTGACTAGTTGATCAATGTCACTTATGCGCTTGCACATTATCCAATATTATCGATTTAAATGTCTAATGAACGAATGTTTTGATTTCGTAATCGAATAACAAAATGGCAAGACGGGGTAAAATTAACCAAAAATGTAACTTACCTTGTGACTCTGCCGATGATTTGACTACTTTTGGTGGCTTAGAAATAGCCTCTTCCACATGCAGATCCACATCCTCTTCCACATGAAGATCCACAGCCTCTTCCACAGGAAGATCCACAGCCTCTTCCACAGGAAGATCCACAGCCTCTTACACAGGACCTTTGTCATCAAATTGATATTGATTTTAGACCATTATTTTCACACATAAATTGCACCAAAAAGAATAATAGCACCACGTCTTCAAAATTCATCAAATTTTGTGCTATGGCTTTTGCAATTACCAATCCCAAATGTTGTAATTTTAGGAAAGACTAAAAAGAGACTTAGGGCTGTTCCAGGAAAAAAGGCTGGGGGGGGGGGCAATACGCCAGTTCACATAGAGGGTACCACCAACACAATTTGTTTTTGTTCACCNCCCCCCCCCCCACCACCACCAGATTAATATTACAAATTATACCCCTACCAATGCAATTTGAATTATGAATTCTGCGCTGATATAGTTGAAACTTACTACAGAGACAATTATTTACTCCATAAAGACTAAGTTACCAACCAAGTTGTAAACAATACATGTAAAGCTAGCAGAATCAAGTTGGCTTCGGTAGATTCGTATTGTTCATTTTAAATTTTTTTTGCAAGTGTAATTTCAATGATTGATTATGAAACAACAGCATTATTTTATTGGGGACGATTCTTAAGTTAAAATTATGAAATTATGATCTAACGACTTTAGAATGAAATTCGAAACTGTATGTAAACATTGATTACAAACATGTCGTCTGCAGTGCCTATTCCCTTCCGAAATGCGCCTGCTAAATATATATCTGCAGTTTTTCTTTAATTATATAACACAATAAATCAAGATCAGGCAGAAAAAAGTTGTTTTGAATAGTTAACCCTTTTCAACCTTTCCTTTACCCTTTTAAATGGTTTTCTCTTTAAGATTTATACACCTATAACAAAATTGACTTTTAAGGAAGGTTTCTGTGATTCGTGACTCAATTCGTGATTCGTCGACCCAGATTAGCGAATCGCACTGATTCGTTAGTGGCCTGGCAATCCACAGCCCTAATAACTAGATCTGTCAAGGTATAAACCGTCCTACATGTTCTTTTCACAAAGGATGTGGAACATTATGACCAATGAGATCGTGTGTTACATCACTACTTGTTGTACTACGCTATATGATTTGACAGAAGTAACTAGGTAAAAATGTCATCCATCGGCAAAATCGAAAGTGAAATGAAGAATAATTAGCATTTGCTACGTCTTTTGATTGATTTGAAATCAGGAAATAAGTGTGATACGATTTGTTTTAGTTTAAATAAATGACGGCCGTAGCTATTTCCTGTCAATATGCCATGTAAGAAGCTGGAACTGCCAAAACAGTGCTTTTTCACTGTTCCACATTCTTTGACAAATAGAAGTATAGAAGGTTTTTTACCTTGATAGTAATTGAAACATGTAGGCAGAGGAAATAAGCATTTTGAATGTTAATTGTTTTTTTGTTTTTTTTATTGTGTTTATTGAAAATCGAAAGACTCATTTCAAGGCTATTGTAATGCCGATTTTCTTGGAACAGCCCTGATCTAATTTGCCCTAACCTGTACCTTCATTTTGTCCTAAATCATGCTCAATTTCATCTTGCCCTTACCTGTACCTTCATTTTGTCCTAAATCATCCTCAATGTCATCTTGCCCTTACCTGTACCTTCATTTTGTCCTAAATCATCCTCAATGTCATCTTCATCCTCAGGAACATCAGGTAATTCTACAAAATATAAAAGGCATGCTTTTATCTAGTAAACAAGACAGCAACATTTTAAGTTCACATTTTCTGAATCTTAATTTGTGTCATTGACCTTGAGCGAATGCAATGAGAATGATTGGCAAACAGATGCTACACAATTCTTTTATTAAGAAATAGTATCATTAGTGCTATAGAAAATACAATCTTGATTTCATAAGCAAAGCTGCTGTAAAAATATGACAGAAACATCATTACCATGCACATAAATATCTTCCAACCGTTTCCCTTTCCACTTATTGACAAAGCCATTATCAACAGCAATGAAAAGCTGGGAAACCTAAAATAATAAATTGCATGGAACAACGCGCCAAGTCCAACATCACTTGCTTTGACACTCAATCCACATTAATTCAAAGTTTGAACCATCTATTATGGACCATATGTACTGGTCTTCAGAATATGCTTGACACATAACTATTAGGAATCAACTGTTTTATCAAAGAACTTGTGCAAATTCTTAACTAACGCATACATTTTAAGTCATTGAATTTATGGCCAAAACAAACAATTATTGTTTGGTTCTGCATAGAAATTAATAATCCAATTAACAAATTAACAAAAATTGAAAGAACAAAAACACTTCAGGCACATTAATGATCAAAAGCATTAATAAATTGTATGTAAGTTTAACATTTGTGTAAGTGCAGCCAGGTTTAAGTAAAAAAACTAAGCTAAAGAAGATAGCATAATAGTTTGCCCGCCAACTTGCATTACTATCAATGAAATTATACCCCAAATAAATGACCAGTTGGGCCTAAAAACTGCTCGTGTGTAGCATTTTTAAATAGTTGAACTAAAGCATTCAAATTATTGGTACTTACAACCGGAAGCTCTCTAGTTGCGTGTGACAAGCAATAATTTTCCTTGCGAATATGCATGTCATGCCCAAGATGTCTGGCAAGAGACTCAAGTTCCGTGTTAGACCTATCTAAAATCTGAAAGTTCATTTTCAGTCATAAATGTGGTTTATATGTCCAAAGGTTATAATTAAAATAGTAACAAGTAAAAGTTGTTGTGCTGCATTAAGTACCTAAAATATACCGAGTTTGTGGGTCAGTTTTGATGTATCCAAAAAACATGTACAAGGTCCAAGCATGAACGATAACAATTAGTTATATAGCACAACGAATATCTGAAATATATGTACACGGTCCAGACATGAACGATAACAATTAGTAATATAGCACAACGAATATCTGAAATATATGTACACGGTCCAGGCATGAACTATAACAATTAGTTATATAGCAAAACGAATATCTGAAATATATGTACACGGTCCAGACATGAACGATAACAATTATTTATATAGCACAACAAATATCTGAAATATATGGACACGGTCCAGGCATGAACGATAACAATTAGTTATATAGAACAACGAATATCNACAACGAATATCTGAAATACATGTACAAGGTCCAGGCATGAACGATAACAATTAGTTATATAGCACAACGAATATCTGAAATACATGTGCAAGTTCCAGGCATGAGCGATAACAATTAGTTATATAGCACAACGAATATCTGAAATATTCGTAGAAAGTACCTCCATCCCAACTCAAGTTCTTGAATGGAAACATTTTTTTCCAATTTAGTAACAATGACCTTAAAAATGGCCCCACTGACCCCAAAAGCAATCTCCCTTTCTCTAATGAGCCACCCATGTCCAAAGTTTGGTTGAAGTAGCTCATTCCCAACTAAAGTTACCACATGGAAACAAGAGTTTGGTCACAATACACTACAAGCAGCTTAACCCTACTGATCCCAAATGAAATTCAAACCTTCACTCTCTGAATTAGCTACCTATGTGCTAAGTTTAATTTCAATATCTCATTCCTAACTTATCAGGTGGAAACCACAAGATTGCGTGCGTGCCCGCCAAACAAACAACATATTGAGTTCTAATACAACTTCCGGTTTTCACACAATAAGAAAATAAGTACAGTAGCTGTCCTCAATTCTACAATAATGTACAGTTTATTCTATTCCCTCCCCAACATTCTCTAACATGACTTTCATATGATTGTTTTTGTGTAAAAAGGGCAAAATAGTAACTTTTCAAATTATACAACATTTTTTCCACATATAATCATAAAAAATAAACTTAAAATACTCTATTAAACAAGACATGTGTTTGTCAGAAACACAATGCCCCCTACTGCCCCGCTTTGATTTATTTTTTCGAAACCTAAACGCAGTGTGCAGAATTTCAGAAGGTTATACAGAAGGACAGACAGACAGTGTGATCACTATATGCCACCCTACCTGGGCATAAAAAATCTTATGAGATCAAGAACAACAACTGTGCAAAGAAAACATTAACAGGAACTACGTCATCGCGACAGAAAATAATGTCATATCAAAACAAGTTGAGAACGAAGAATTGTAAAAAGTTAAACTTATGATGTTATAAACAGGCATTGACACAGAATTCACACTAAGTGACCCCGTGACCTAGTTTTTGATCCGGCATGACCCATATTCGAATTTGACCTAGACATCATCTGAATACAACTTCTGACCAAGTTTGGTGAAGATCGGATGAAAACAACACGAATTAGAGAGCGGACACTTAATACGGACAAACCGACCAACAAGACAGACAGACAAGCTCACTCCTATATACCCCCCTAAACTTTGTTTGTGGGGGTATAATGATTTTGTTTAAGACTACTTTCATTTTGTGGCTGACCGAGAACACAACAATATCTGTTACTGTTCATCGTGTCAAGTATCAGCGAAAATTTACAAAAAATCATTTTATCAGTTCGTATTTCGAGGGAGGTAATTAGAACAGCCACAACTTTCCAAGAGCTAAAATAGATCCTTGATTGATTTGAATGTCTTTCCAAATACTTATTAAAATCGAAATAAAACCAAAGTGTCTGTACATTATTGTAGATTTGAGGACTGGTACTCGTTCAGGGGCATGTAATTAAATTACTTGAGCTATCTCACACTTGATTTAATTAAATACACCTGAACTCATAACCATCCTCAAATCTACAATAATCTACAGGCACCTAGGTTTTATTTCTTAAATCTCATATCCATGTATAAAAAAACTTGTTTAAAATACCTGAGATAATGTGGCAATATACCGACGAAGGCCTGTTGAAGTAATACGTTTGGGATGCTGTAAACCCGGACACTCAGCAACGATATCGTTAAGGTCGGTGTTTTCACTCAGTGGAGAATCACTATTCAATCTCGCGAAGATGTATCTGTTAGAAGTGGCAATGCCTACAACTTTTCTCGTCGAGTTTAGCAAATTTACGGCCTTCTTTGTGTCTGGCGGCATAATGATGTAGGCATCCACATTTTTTTCCGATTTTCCCGCACTTATCACCATGTCCATTCTATATAACAGAAAAACAAAAACAAAAAAAAATCTTTAAAGGTCAATTTCAAAGAAAATCAAAAGTCAATATATTTTTACAGAGAAATGTGATTAAATTATCGGAAAAATAATGTTTTAGTGTTGTGTNGGGCCCTAATATGACCCAATAATCATATAAATGTATATTTGTATTGTATAATTTCACTGTATAAAAGTATTGGGTCCTTACAAAAGGACCCAACATAAGCATGTAAATGGGTCGTGTAATCACAAGACAAGGCCATTCCAAATCCAAATACTGTTTAGCATTTGCGGGCTGGTAGGTTTTGAGCATAAAATGAAAAAAAAAGAATTTCATATTCTATTTCAGTTAAATAGACCTACAGACAAACCGGCCAACAGACCATCATTAGCAAAACAATATATACGGGATGATACCCCTCCTCTTCTCAAAAGAGGGGGCATAATTAAGATATTCCATCAATCATTATATCACGAGTTTGCAGATGTCTATATTAAACAGACAACAAGAGCCATGTTAACATGGCCATCCCCGCCGAAATGTTTGCTTGTATGGGAGATAATTCAAAATCTACGGCCGATAGAACTGTTATGGTTCATGTTCACTGCACTTCTCCTAGTTGCCATCTGTTTATATTTCTAGTTTCAAGTAAATCCCTAAATAATGTATTTAAAAGGATTGATGATAATATAATCTGAAAATTTACCTTTCAGATAGCATTCTGGCAGAGGTTGTCAAGGCCATCTTGAATTCATCTCTGTGTTCATCCTGCCAATTCGGACGTGTTTCGAATTCCTCCATTTTCAAATCTTTAACTTCAGCTCTTCTTCTCTTGTTGAATAGAATCAATCTACACAGNTGTATAATCGAGTTACATGTAACTGACTCGACAAACTGTCATTCTGCTATTAAAACTGAATAGTCAATTAGGAAAAATAAGAAGGGTGGCATAGTGATCGTAACACTTCAACACCGTTATTTCGGTTCTTCTTAGTTTAATGGAAAATTTCATTGTTAATCCGAACTGCGTTAAACCGTAGATATTGTTAACCGGAACTTATTTAAACCGAAGATATCGTTAATTCGAAGTAGTTCTTATGGTCCCAAATACTATAATTCGCAACTAATTATCAGTCTTTAATCCGAACTCAAACTGCAAAACACTGAGCGCATTTCACAGCTTTGTCGTCTTCAGTTGGCACGTCAAAAGCCGATTATTACACCTTTGTCGTCTGCGCATATTAATTTTATAATGTCGTCAAAAGCTGATAATTACTATTTATGTAGTTTTGCATTCTTTAGTAACAAATAAACGTGTCACGTTAGGTCTCTGTTACAAGAAGAAATCTATTGCTATCTGACTAGCTTGCTTTTTAAGTAAAACAATTATTATTATTAGCGTGTAATCGAACCATGTGAATTCCACAACGTTGTATTTTTACAGAATCAAAGAAGTCTTCTCTCAAATGTTTATTTGAAATTATCGTTAATCTGAAGTTTTTTTAACGGTCCCGACGACTTCGACATAACGGTGTTGAAGTGTATTTTATAGGCTATAACCCCCCCCCCCTCCCAGTGAGTGCTGTCAAGACCTCAGGCACCAAATAAATACTGGTTTTTCCTAGAAGGCAGTCTAGAGAGAGGCTAAAGAAGATATCACTGTGAACAATCTTATTAAATGAAATGCATTGCATAATTTGCACTGGCCAAGTTGCACAAAAAGCATTTTCCAGTTTCCATTTCCATAGATTGATTTATTCTTTAAAACCATGTTATGGAACAGTAGAAAGAAAATCACAAATAATAAAATTTAATTTCTATTTCTTATGTTTTTTTTTAGTGGAATGCTGCTAAACATGTAGTACAGCGGGTCTCATGTAGTACCCAGACAGAATGGGACCAAGATGTGAGAACTGTGCTGAGACTTCCCCACGCTACAGCTGAATGTGAAGACAGCTTCATGTCCAGTATCAGTGATTCAATGCGGGAGGATGACGAGACATGGGAGCAGTCAGATGGGGTGGAAAGTGAAGAAGAGCCTGAGGAGTTGGAATGGGAGAGTAGCGAGGGCCAGGTGGCAGAAAGAAAGTTCATTGTATTAGAGTCATGTTTGGACTTGTTACTAAGTAAGTGTGCTGCATGCAATCAGTCGGTGTCAATACATAAACAAGTGAAAGGCTGTCTGCTTGTTGCCACAAAAACTTGTCCGCACTGCCATGAGACTGAGTCCTGGAGAAGCCAGTCTTCAGTTGGTGGGATAGCTGAAGGTCACTTAGAACTTTCCGCTGCAATTATGTTCTCAGGAAGTGCTACAGCCAAGTTCCTACGTGCCCTTAAGTTTGCTGGTGTTGTGTGTTTTAATGAAACAACATTTTACAATGTACAACAACTGTATTTAACACCAGCCATTACAAGGGTCTGGAGGACGCACCAGTCGGCCCTTATCGAAGATCTAAAAACGAAAGGGTCTCCACTTGTCCTTGGAGGTGATGGGATATGTTGCTCTCCAGGACACACTGCCAAGTATGGAACCTACAGTTTGATGGACTTGGTATAGGGAAAGGTTCTGGACATCCAACTTGTGCAGGTTTGTCATTTGAATATTGAACAAGAGTTTTACTTAAACAAGAACTAATATGTTATGTACATTTCACCGTGTTTTAGTGTCATTTATAGGTACCATTCGCAAAATAACTAATTTTTTATTCTCCATATTATGCGTTGTATGGTACCTTAAGTGTGGGAAGTATGTTAATCATGTATACAAATTTTAAATTTGATTAAATGTAAGAAAATCACTGCTATTTTTTAAATTATGTATACATATTCTTTTGAATCAGAGATCTAGACAAATATCCCAATTTTGGTGTACTACCAGGCTTCTTTCACTAGTTTCCAGAAACAAAAAAAAACATGTCACTGACAAAAACACTGATATACTGTAGATGTAATGTAATTCAATAAACTTTTTTTTAAACAAATGGTGTCATTCATGTGTCTTTTAAATAGTATAGTTCATAGGTGACATCTGGAATAATTTCTACTCAAAACGACCCAATTTTTCTGAGATAGTGGTTATGTTGCTAATGCTTGTAATGCTTGCTTACAATGTATACATATATAATAACCTTCTTCAGAGCAATGAAGTGAAGAACTCTCATGCAATGGAGCTGGAGGGACTGCAGAGGTCATTATCTTTCTAGAGGAATGCAGTCTCCAGATTTCTCACCTGGTGACAGACCGACACAGCTCTGTTTAAAAGTACATGCGGGAAAAACAGCCGGATATTGTCCATTGGTTTGATGTCTGGCATGTTGCAAAAGGTAACTTATGATAAATGTGTTACTTATATATTCATTGAACTTATAAGTATTCTTTATTGGTTTGATGTTTTTATGCCCCCTTTAAAAAAAGGGGTATATTGTTTTTGGCCTGTCTGTCTGTCTGTCATTCCGTCCCAAAACTTCAACCTAGGTTAGTTTTGTCATTACTTTTGCAATATTGATCATAGCAACTGGATATTTGGCATGCATGTGTATCTCATGGAGTTGCACATTTTGAGTGGTTAAAGGTCAAGGATATCCTTCAAGGTCAAAGGTCAAACAAAATAATATATAAATCAAAGCAAGCAATAGGGGACATTGTGTTTCTGACAAACACATCTCTTGTTTATATCTGAAAGTGTAAAACCATGCTTTTATTGAATTTAGTAAGTTATAATAACTTAAATTGCATATGATTATAATAATTAAGATTGGAAAATTTGATTATAATGAGCTATATTGGTTTCTGGTAGTGCTAGCATAGCATAATGATACATCATGAAAATTACAAAGGATTTTGTTTTCTGTTCATAGGAATCTACAAAAAAGTAGAGGCAGCGGGAAAGAAGAAGGGATGTGAGAAGGTGAAAGCGTGGTCAATATCAGTGAGTAACCACCTGTATTGGTGTGTTGCCAGTAGCGATGGTAATGGTGAAATGGTGAAGCAGAAATGGTTGTCAATGCTCAACCATGTTGCCAAGATACATGAGGGCCATGGAGACAAGTTCCCGAGATGTGAGCATGGAGACCTTGAAGATCGCCTATGGATGGAAAAAGGTAGACATTGATTTGAACTGATGTAGAATCATGCATTTCCATGCAAGCCATTTAACATGTTCACATTTTTTTACAAGCAACAATTCCAATGAAAATGTAACTTAATTTTTTACTTAATATTAAATTATCGTGTTTTGTCTAAAATTGCTACCGAAATTAGATGTGTAATGCCATCACGAATAAAACGGTAAGCTTAACACATCTTAGTACATTGATCAATTCCATAATATGAGGTTTGGGGTCCCTTAAAACCAGTTTAAATTCCCATTCCTTTGCATTTACTTTTCCCAGACAACATTTTGAAAATTGACTCTGTATTACGTTCAGCATTTAAAAATGTATATTGATCCTTTATTTTGCCACCCCAGGGATCATTTTACTCCTTGTTTTTAATATCCAATGAAATCAATGGGAAATAAAAGCAGTAACACTTTTAAAATGGAACCATTTATAAAGTAGATGCACACATCTTTAAAATTGTTTATTTGGGACAAATTTTGATCTTTTGGTGTTTTGCTCATCATGTTTGTAATAATTTAACAACTGCAATAAGTTTGGACTTTGATAAATGAGATTTTAATGAATGCATTGCATTAAATTCTCAGGGTTCAAGCCTCATGCCGAAATGGCCAAGGTAGTGGAGAACAAGCTTTTGCTGACGGACATCAAGAAACTGTCGCCAGCTCAACAGACTTCTTCCTTGGAAGCCTTCCATAAAGTCATGTGCAGCTGGGTTCCCAAGTCGGTCCACTAAATGCATACATGGATTCAAGGTAATAAAATTAATTTTGTCAAGCCCAGCCATACTAAGAAAAATGAAGGCGCATTATTTAAGACTTGCACTTTTGAATGCCTTGACCATTTTTAAACCACTTCCTAGGATTATTTCCTGATTTTCAACCCACATGAATGTTGCTATACCATTCCATCTTATATCTCAGAGGACAAGCATCTTTTAGGGCACACATGAACATCACATCAGCTAAAAAGGCCGAAATTTTGTATTGTAATATTTCTTTGTTTACTTTGTTGTCCAAAAGTTTCTCAAGTATTAATCAACAATATGTTATCTAAGGTCCAAAGTCAGTGCACTCCACTTTAACAAAAATACCAACCGAGAAGTGCGAAAGACCAGCAGTGGGCTGGATCAGTACAGTATTTCCTACCCAAGAGGGAGAAAAGGGGAGCCAGTGGTGAAGGAAGTAAAGACCGAACAAACCTTTGGTAAGAAAAAACAATAATAAGCAAATAATAATAAGCAATTCAAGAAGCAATGATGTCAGATAATACACATTACAATAAAAGTCAAAGACTTTTCCTTACAGTTTGTGTTCCAAATATGTTATAATTTTATATATTTCAACTTAAGATTTCAGCAAAATTAAACAGCATTGACAGAAGAAGTTCATGGCAGTTTTTACTCCAATGTTTAAAGTATACATAATCATTTTTTCAAAGTCTGTTTCATGAAATGGAAACTTGCCAAATCTTCAGTATATGAACAGGTCCCTTCAAAACACATTATTATTACCAATCTTGGTTTCTTTTTATGCCCCCAAAGGTGGGCATATAGCGATCGCACTGTCCGTCTGAAATTCCGTCACACTATGCGTTTAGGTTTAGAAAAATGTGGATTTTTTTTTGTAATATTGATCATAGCAACTTGATATTTGGCAGGAATGTGTATCTCATGGAGCGGCACATTTTCAGTAGTGAAAGGTCAAACTTCAAGGTCAAAGGTAAAAACAAAAAATCAAAGCGGTGCAGTAGGGGGCATTGTGTTTCTGACAAACACATCTCTTGTTTATTTTGAAACAACAAGCACATATTATATAATAAGTTTTTTTTAAACTGTTTTCTAGGCTATGTAAAAGATCTGATGAAGACTGTAAAAGAGATGCTTCAACAGTGTTCCTCATACAGAATGGTGGAAAGTTTGAGAGATTTGACGTCTAGACCTGTACCGTTAGCACAGAGTACACCAAAGAGAAATCTTGTTTCGAAACAAAACCTGGTGAAAAATCACATAACAAGATTTAATCATTAATTTGGACAGCAACAAGAGAAGTGAAGTGAAACAACTATTTGAAATAAGAAGACTACTTTAAATTCAGTTTTGACTACAAAGGTGGTAAATGTTCTTGTTATTTTATACATTGATGAACGTTTTGTTCTTTTTATGCCCCCGGTAGGGTGGCATATAGCAGTTGAACTGTCAGTCCGTCTGTCAGTCTGTGCATCCGTCCAAAAAAAATAACATTGGCCAAAACTTTTGCAATATTGAACATATCAACTTGATATTGGCATGCATATGTATCTCATGGAGCTGCACATTTTCAGTACTTAAAGGTCAAGGTCATCCTTCAAGGTCAAAAAATAAAATACAAGGGAAGTAACAAGCTTTAAAGTGAGATAATTTCTATTTATCATTTGGCAGGTACAGATCATTTTCACAAGGGAAGTAATAATTTTTAAAGGGATATAATAAAAAAATTAATTCAAAGCGGCGCAGTAGGGGGCATTGTGTTTCTGACAAATACATCTCTTGTTAATAGTTTAAATGTAATAGATCTTAAAATGTGATTTATACATGTATGTTTTTTGATACAGTTGTACCATCTTAGTGTTACTCAAGTGCAAGGAGATTTCTAGTCATAAATATTATATTCAGATTGTTAAGTGCTTTCATCATGAGGATTATTATGTAACTTATATAACTTGTTTTTTTCTATTTAGGTTAATACAAATTTAAATTTGCCATAAGTAGTAACTTAGAATTTTTTAATTATTCATTTTAAGCATATAGTGTATACATACATGTATTTCATTTGCAAATAGTGGTTCTAACAAAGTATACAAAAGATATGCATTATAATGTGTGTTTTTTTGTTGACCTTGGTTTGTAACATTACTATCAAACTAGAAATTGATCGCTCTTACTTTATCCAGTATTAAATTTAAAATTATGATGATTTAATGCAATGAATACTGTGACTCTACAGTGTGATTCATAAATTAACTTATAATCTGCATTTCCATGGGATTTCTTAACTTTGTGTTCCTATGCTTATTTGTTATGTTTGTGTTTTTTATGTTTTATAATGTTTGTATATCATACCGACAATAATAAATATTGATTTGTTTGGAAATAATAACACTTGGTACAATAGAATTTGTACCTGAATAAAATCATAATATCTAATGGAAATTGTGTTCTTTTTTTTCTTAAGAATTTTAACGTGAAGTTCCTGTTTATAAAATAGGCCAACTGTGTAAATGTTATGACAATGCATTGAAGAGTTGCCACAGAGCAAACCAAATTTATTTCAATTCTGTTTTATAATTAAGAAAATATTGATGCCTCTGGTAGTAAATTGACATGACCACAAGCTGTTTGGACTATCTAATTGAATTAAAATAAATACAAGAAGCATTTGGGACAGTATTTCGCCTTAATCAAGTCATACACCTTATGTATAAAGTACTGCAGTCAGCTTTTAATCGACCTATATCCGAAGCAACACTTTCTTGATGAATTGTTCAGATAAATTAATATAATGCAAAACAATACTATGATTTGAATTTAAACAATATACATACAGAACTTACTTGCTCCAAATGAGGTTACAAATTGCTTCACTTATATTTTAATTTATTCATATATTTTACTACAACAGTGTTAACATTGTTTTGTTTAATTTAACAGGACAACTGCCAACAATTTAATTGTTCTCGATCTATGTTGTAGGTGGAATAAAGTTTCATGATTTTTTTTTAATTTGATAGTTACTGCAACTGGATGAAGTGGACAAACAATAACAACATGTGTTTTGGTTTGAGAAACAAGTTATTGAAAAAAACAACTGGCTTTTATAAATTGTATTCAGTCAACTATAAAAAAAGGTTTACACAAGAAACATAATACAAATTATAAGCCAATGGGCTGGTAAAGTTCGTATCTTCTATCACTACTGAGGATAGCGAAACCCACTGTATTCCTCAGACGGGAATCGTTCACGAATGGCATTGACCGCACACGAAGGAATAACCCGTCTGCATTTCTTTCCCAGTAGCCCGTACACCCATCTGGTGAAACGTCTGTAGGCCAAGTACCGATACAGCCTGAAAGCATAATAAAGGGAAAATGTCTATAATTTCAGCAACACCAGGTAGTGTATGATGAGTTTGGATTAATGCCATGAATTGCCAGAAAATTAAGTCAATGGAAGACAATTACAACTACTTAATAACTTATACTGAAAGAGAACAGGCTTTTTTAAAGACTGGGAAGCGGTCCTAGCCGTCATTAATGGGGGAGGGAATAATGGGCGAAAATGGAATAAAAATCCCGGGAGAAGTTTCTTAGATAGCTCATAGAAAGAAAACAAAATAACATCAAATTTAAACATACAGACAATCTTTTCACTCACTCATGAATTTGCTGACCCTCCTCCTTGGGCCCATAGTTGTGTATGAACTCGTAGTATGATGTCTCCAGCACATGTATGTTGAGGCAGTTCACCTGAAATCCTTCGTGAAGAGTGATGCAAGGCACACCTTCTTCTACTGCTTTTCCATCTACGATGTTTGTGGACTGGCAGCATCGCCTTTCGTGAGCTGTGGGCATGTTAGCATAACACCCACATTCACACCTATAAACATTTTTTTTTTTTTTTCATTGAATCATTTCTTTTTCTATGAATGCCAGTTGTTATACAATTCGTAGGTGACGAGCATCGTTAAAGATAAGATAATTTTATTTGTGCACATAACATAACAATACAATCCATAGTATCAATAATTAAAAATTCAGAAATATCACAGATAGTTAACAGAGATAATAGTACATATATTAATGGTTCATACTCTATCACAATTTATTGGTCAATAATAAATTATATTTGATAATAGATATAAAAATGCACTGGATTACCCGTAAAATTTTGACGAAAAATCGTACAAAACTTATTTCCAACGGGGTCCAAGATCGGGGTCGTTTGATCCCATTTAAATTTAACAGAATAACAAATTACATACTCGCTAGTTTGTGCTTAAAATACAAATTGAACTAACATTGATTTTTAACATAATAGCGTGAAAAAATCTTACCAGTCTTCAACATTGCCGATGTAGGAATCATCAGAAATGGCTTCCTCACCGTCGCTCTCATCACTCTCGCTATATGTTTCCTGGCTTTCTGCTCTTGGCTCGTACATATACGGTCTAATATCATGCAGTTCATCTTCATAATCATCCGATTCGTCAGAAAAGTCCATAATTTTACATAAAAGTATTGATGTAGCAATACAGTTATTCGTCTCGGCAGATATAACGCTGTTACTCAGTGTAAGAAATGGCGGATGTACATGTGTGACGTCACAGTCAAGGGCGGTAAGTCAGTCCAACTTTAGGAAACCGGTGCGTTATTGGAAGATTTAACTCGTGATTTATGGCATAAGGCATAACACTTAATTGTCGCAAATAATTTTATTCCGCATTTTAAACAAATATCTTTAATATTATCAAGTTTCAAAAAGTGTTAAAATTGACCTTAAATAGGTTAAGATAATGGACGGTGATGGGACAATACGAATGATAACAGCCGATTTGAAGATATCAAGGGCGTCGGAGCTGGGGCGACAGGAGCGGCGGCAGCCCCAATATGTTCGGAAAAAATAAAATTTCGGCAAAGACCTTTTTTATTTTATTTTTCATTTCAATACCCGTATATTTGAAAATATCTTTACCACGAAGCAAGGTAATCACGCTTTCGCGGCTATGACACGTGTATTGTTGATTGTCATCACNCGAACCATTTTTAGGATTCGTTACAGCCCTAACAATAACACAATTTAAAGGCTTTTTTTCACAGTTTGGTTTATGACGATTTTCAAAGTAATGATCAAAGATTTAAATAGAAAGAAAAAAAACAAGTACTAGTAAAAAATATAATAAATTTAAATTAATTAAACTAAGTGGTAGCAAACTAAATTTTGCTTCCAGAGGAACGGAGCTTGAATCCCGGATACGGTAAAATTTTGTTTTCAACTTTTTTATTGCTAGAAAACTAGGTGAGTACTATTAAAAACATTATAGATTTGTTAGTAAACATATGTTATGACATTTATCAAAAATAAGCTCATCTGTTAATAAGTCCCTTCAGACAGCAACAGTTTATGAGCATGCTTATGAATAAGACAAGTCTCCGATGTCTTGTGTTGAATAATATGTCTAACACTTTTCAAACATTTTTCTTTAGCAAATATAGCGGACTGCACAGGTTAATCTGGGAAGACACGTTAATGTATCTTGATCCCTGCCTTTGGTTTTGAATCAATTTTAACATCAGTTTATTTTCATCATAGGCGATATCGCTTAACTTGTGTACGTCACCAAAACGTTGTATTAACGAACGTTGGGCGTAACTGAATTGTCATTACCGTGTAAAACTTACCCCGCAAGCTTTTTTTAATGTTTGAAAATGAGAATGAATAATAGCGATGACTATTTTCGTGGTAAAAGTACACGTGGGCTGGCGGGCTGGTTGGCAAAACTGGTATTTTCTAAGGGAAATATTGGTCAGGAGCGTAAGTTTGTCCAGAGTGGATGGATTTTCGATAATTTTCCATTAGTGAACAGCATGATGAGAAGGAGTGTCGCGAGTAATAACCAGGTTCATAGGGCCAAGTGTTCAACACAACATTTAAAAATAAACATGATTATGGTTGTGATCACCGCCTGGGCACAGTCATTCCAAACAATTCGGCTTTACACCGGTTTAACGTCATGCCATGCCTCAAACCTCATAATAAACCTTAATTTATTTTGCTGTAGTTTGAAAATTAAAGTCTACCATTTAAAAATAGTAATTGGATAACAAATAGTGCTCAGTCCAACACACGCATAGGTACATTTACAACAAATGTCAAGAAATGACCCCAATTTGTATTGAGGGTTCCGAATTTCGTTCGTAATACCACCATCACACTGGATTTGCGTCCTCTCAAAGACCCCGACAGTAAGTTTTTGGAAAACGCCGATAGTCGTTGTAAGAACGTCAATGTTTTTTATCAAAGAAAACCTAATGCCGTCAAGCAAAACAGGGGGTGGGTCCTGCTATCTAATTTGTTCACGTTTTCACGGCCATCTAACCACGTCCTTTGCGTTTTCATGGCGTTTATATTGCGGTCCGTATGTATTCCCTCGGCGACCATTGGTGACGTCACAGAGTCCACACTATAATATTGTCGTATCTTATACGACCAAACTGTGACTTTGGCATTTGCACTGCGACACTGCTTCGACCAGCGTTTTCGTTGACGAATAAAAGCGCAGAAAGTGTGTCGATGACTTAATCTGTGAAGACGTATTTCGATTTTAATCAAATTCACTAGCTCAGCGTCATGTCCATGTCTGCGTGGGTAAGTGAGAAATTTAGGACACCACGCAATCTCCCAAGAAATAACAAAGATTCATATCACACATTTATATCTCATATCGTTTTTTCAAATGAAAAATCTAACCCCTATTCTTTTTGATAGAAAGGAAATTTCAGCTAGACTGTGGTGTTAATAACAGACGAGNTAAGTTATAGAATTGGTATTGATGTAAGGTATGCCGAACTGTAAAGTATTTTTAAAATAATACGTTTTTTTAAATGAAAAATCTAACCCCTATTCTTTTTGATAGAAAGAAAATTGCAGCTAGACTGTGGTGTTAATAACAGACGAGGAAATGTCGATAGCCTGTAATGGCCTTCAGGGATGATATCCGGACATTCTGAACTCGCACTGTCCTTGATAGGTTTAGCGAGGTTGAATGTTTTAAGAAAGTGAAAAATGTTTGTGATGGAACGCTGGCATATGAAAAACCCAATAATTAAAAATGTTTGAATGTCAATATCAAACTAAATCACATGACTTTTCGCAAGTATGTCAGGGTAGGGAAAACACACTCCGGGTATGCGGATACTTTGATGACGGATTGCACTTCGATAACAACAAACGCCACGCAAGAGAGGTAAGTTCCTTATTTTTTTTTAAAGTTATATCCTAAAGATTAGTTTTTGAGACAAGACACATGGTCGAGTTGATAAATAGTGTATCCTTTTGTATTGGGAAGACAAAATTTCACGGGAGAATGGTACATTTTTGCACACACAAAAAATCGGTCGGAAAACAGCATAAACTGAGTAAACACAAACATGAACAGTAAACATTTAACACAATAAATTAATAAATTGGCTGTTAATTGTTGTCCCATGATAAATATTGTATACGCTAGTAAAAAACCAGCATTGTNTTAAACTTTAAGTACTAGTCATGTTTTCAAAACTGTGTTCAATGTTAATTTAGTTTAAGCAGTTCTAGTCAGTGTTTTGTTAATAAAATTGACAAATACTCATAGTTTCTTATTATATGATGGTCATGTCAAACTGTCAGTATTACTTTTGTTCATTGAAATTCATATTCGCGAATAAATATTCATATTCGCCACCCTGTATTCGTGATGTGTATTCGTTACAGCCCTACCGGTAATTGCCGTCCGTAGAAGAACAACACGTGTTGGTTATTAACTGCCGTTGTACATATTTGTTGATATAACCCTATCTCATTTCTGGTGATTATTGTTCTACATTGTACATTTTTGATGATAAAAACCTATCTCAATGACGGTGATAGTAGTATGGCAGCGTTTAGGCTGTTGCTTCAACTCACAAGAAATGTTTAGAGTTATGGACAAGTAAAAAAAATATTAATCGCATCAAAAGTGGAGGTGGCCCCCTCTACTTGTAATGTGTTGCGACAATTACTGACATTTTCACTGTAGAAAAATTATTGAATGAAAGGAAGGTTGGAAAAAAGGTCCAGTATCTAGTGAAGTGGGAGGGGTATCAAGAACCTACATGGGAAGATAAGAAAAACATCCTCGACAAACGTTTACTAAAAAACTTCAAGAAACAAAACATCTGTTAAATTGTTTTAATAATAACAAGAATAAGTAAGCTTTCATAAATATCAAATGATCATTATTTTCCGTAGAGCCTTTGGCTTTACATGTATCAAAAGCATGTAGTTACTGGACTACCGCAAAACTCTGCAACCATGCAGACTTTGTCACTACCGACTTCCGCTACAACGCCAGTATGGCTTCCACAAAGTTTCGAAACCGCACATTCAGGGAAATCAACGATTTCCGCCACAGCGCCATCTTGGGTACCCCCGACGTCCTTGATCACACCTTTTGAGCTACAGTCGACTTCCACTGAGTTGCCTTCTATGATACACACTTCCATCGCAGCGCCTACTGGACAGCCAGTTTATCCCGCCGGTCTCTCGTCTTCATTAAATTACAACTAGAATGCTAGATATCCTCCGCAAACCGTCACTCCAACAATGACTAGTATCGATGTGGCATTTGCTGAACGAAGCACTCGGCCATACAGTCTGGCCTTACAGGTGAAGATTGTAGCAGTGAAGCCAGCAGAAATACACTGGAAGGAAGGGGAGGAGAAAAAGGTGATGAACTTCGCCATGAGTGATGGCAACCCCACTGCGAAAGGGCTTTGCTATGACGCAGCAAAGTTTTGCAAAGTGCAGGTGGGCAACACTTAAATTATGTAAAACACTATTCGCAGAACCGAGGATGAGGGAAGAGTCCTCATGTTGACTAGCGCATCAAAGGTGCTCATGTCGGCACCCCTACAGGTCCTCCACAACATGAGCAGGATGGTGAGAGGCTCCTCAATCCACCGCCGGCTGAGTTTGTTCAAATTAAGACAGCGTTGACTTCACCTGCCAAGAAACGCGTCTCTATCAGTGGGAAAGTCACGCAGGAAGACGAACCGAGAGAGGAGCCGGTACAGGGTGAGTGGTCTCCATCAAGACCATCACTGTCCAGGGCGACAGTTCTAAGACGCAGGTCACTCTTTGGCGTTCTGCGGTACAGGCAGACATAAGGCCAGGTGACCACGTGATCACCAATGTGATCGTCAACAGCTGCAAAAATGCCCTGTTGCTCTCCACAACTCCGAGGTCCAACATCCAAAACAGGGAGGCTCCCCTTGTGCAATCTATTGTCTCTGTGGAGGCAATAGGTGTGAGCGACCGAGTGGCAGAATGTTTATGTGAAACCGGGGAAATAATAAAAATGCCTGCCGAACTTCTCCAGCAGGTATTGGAGGAGGATGGACTGATCATGCCTGACATTGAGATGGCCACTCCAACTGGACCAATTGACCTGCAGGTGGTCTCCATGGGTTCCGACGTCGTGAGCTCTATAAAAGTGCTCAATCGCACGGGTGTAAACCAATATGTTGTTTATAAAAGTGTAGTTAATATGAAAGTTCTCTACATGAACAAAGTGTAAATATGTTAGTCTGGTTGTTTTTTTGCATGTTCTTCATGTCCAAATACCATAATTCATTTTAATTTCTGAAATGACATTCATGATCGAAAAGCATGATTTAGAAATGACTTTGCTTTTAATGATAATTTAACTATTTGATGATTTTGTCAAACTTTATATTGTTTTCTATTTATTTCTTTTCGCGGCCCCCTGAATGTTGAGAATATTTAACGTCATGCTTTGCCGCCATTTGTCGGGTTAACGATGACGGTGACATCATTGTAATTGTTATGATTTATATAGAGTAAATAAAGGATAGAACTGTTACGATGCGTAGTACTTTCTAAGCAACATTTCTCGCATACGCCAATACCAAGAAAGAATAGGGCATACTGGCTTGGACCATACCAGACTTACTTATTTCAATACTTGTATTATGTTTTTTCTAGTCTTTACCTAGTCATTGTTTAAGTCTGATGTTCTTGGCCAGTCAGGGACGACAATTTCCGCTTTTATGGAATTTTTGGTTTAAATGATGTCTCTTCTTAGTGAAAATCCAGTTTAGGCGTAAAGTGTCATCCCGGATTAGCCTGTGCGGACTGCACAGGCTAATCTGGGATGACACTTTAAGCACAAGCATTTTGCCCAGTTTTCTCAAAACACGCCACAAATAGTCTGTACACGTTTTTTGTGTTCCAAAAATAAAAATATGCTCATACTGTGTCTGATTTTATTTATCCTGTAATTCCTGGAAACGATTCAATTTTTTTTTACTGCTGCTTACGCTTTTATAAAAGTTCATAGACAGTGCAGTGCCAAATAATAATCTCATTGAAATAATGCTACAACAATGATAACATGGTTTCTCATAAGTACGTACTTTCTAATTTCATAACAATTATGAACAGACAAAACATATTAATGATTACTTTGGCATTTGTTAAGACCTGTGAAAGTACATATAAGACCCAAGATCTGACAGGAAAACAGGTCATAATGTTCATTAAGACTTAAGTAACTTTTTGTTACTGTGATATTTTGAAGACATTTTGAATTTTTAACTTATTCAACACACCGATAACTTCAACTAAAAAAATTTCAATGCAGCTTTGGATCACTAGACCTTCTTTGGTGGCAATTTGCTCTAAGCCTTTTTTTCTGGAAAACATTAAGGATCCAAGAATTTGGAAATATTCCCAGAAGCACCATGTGGTCCGATAGTTACTACAGTTTATTATTAGTCACNTATTACAGAGTGTACCAGTTTTACCAGTACCGGATACAAAATATTCGGACTTGAAAGAAGAAGCAGCACAGGAGGGGGCCCCTGTAGCTAAACGGTCTGCCTAAGACTCTCTGTTTGGTGACGTGTTTGTCACACAGGTAGAACTACCATCAAAATCTCAGATTCAGCTCATAGAGGAGGAAGTACTAAAGTACAAGGCTGCTGATTCTGTT
>VMBQ01006412.1:62762-81525 GCA_007657795.1 Dreissena rostriformis | reverse complement strand
GCCAATGGGAGAAGAGTATTTTGCAGTTGGCGTGATATATAATAATATGGGCTTCCCTCCTGTGCTTAAATATGCATACATATGGAGAAAATATTAACCTGTTGAGTAAAATTTACATGCTTAAAATATTTTTATTTAAAGAACATCTCTACATAAAATAATCAGAGACTTCCAATAGTTTCTGCATTTAATGAAGTTTTCCTTAACCTAGGAGCTTTGTAAGATCGGGTTAGACTGTAATTCTCATCTTTTACAAACAGGAGGCGGACAACACATCAGTTGTACGTGTGGTAAAACAGAGACAAGTCTCATTGACGGTGATGTTGTCTGCTGCGGAACGCCTTATGTGAAACAGGATGTGGTAAAGTGTAAACCGATTTCTTTAAAAACAAATATTATATTAAAAACGCGATTCGTTGCAAAGGGGAATTTTGAAGACATATGACTTGTGATGAAGGTGCGTATTTTTCCAACTAATCATAAATTTAAAAAATAAAGAAACATAAAATAAACAAATGATTTTTAAGTAACGAATTATGTTTTGGAGATATGGAAAAGAACGGAAACCTGGAAATTATACTATTAATTAAAGCGATCTTGAAAAGGACAGTTTCAAAACAACATAGAATATTTGTGTTTGGTATAAAAATATATTAGAAAAAGTGAGTCATACGCTTAAGCGCGTTTCATCAGGAAAGGTCATATAAGAGAACAGTCAGAGTACCTAATTACCAATTCATAATTAACGTAGATGTACTAAAATGATTTTAAATGTTTAGAGCATTATTCATTTTTAATTGATGAAGGGTACACGAAGTTAATTTTCTAACAAACATACATTTTATAATACCCGGTGTGTCAAAGTCTATCCAAAATCAGACCAAAGAATTAGTCTGTTCTGCAAATATAAGGCTTCAATGTATGCCATTAAAGAAATGTAATTTTGTATCCACGTTTTAATCATTGTTATAATTAATCCAATTATAAGGATTTGAACAACCGTGGCCTTCCACATCTGGAAGTATTAACAGTTTTACATAAATAAAAATCCGTTTCGAACACAGAACATTTTTATTATTATGTTAACATTCAACACTGAAAAAGGTACTTTAAAAACCTTATATAAAAACACAGCTTTTGTAATCGACCATCATTTATAGGTGGTGAGAAATGGCGGCAGGGACTCGATTACAGTTAAGCTCGGAACCAGTCAAATCGTTGTGCACATGCTTGTAAACTGCCATAACTATCATATTTCAAATTGATCTCCTCCTGAAATAAAATCACTAGCTTAACAAAGTATATGAGATAACACTATGGTGAGAATTTGAAGGTATCTGTGTCTAGTTTTAACAACATACTTGCTTCTTTAATCGATGTCATATTACAAGACACATAAATATTATATATATATCTTTTTTTCCAGATATTAAGATGTCACGGATGTTTCCAGAACAGCCTGCAACATTTTCTCAAACTAGATAACTGTTCACATGGACAAGAAGAGGAGCATCATCTCCTTATCACACTGTTTGAAGTGCGCATGATGCGCGGCATCATATCTAATGGTTAGTATTTAAGGGAATTTATAGCGATTCATATTCCATAAACATCGTGACTTAATGCATTTTAATTCAGAATCGAGTCATGTTTGATTGTTACATTACGTGCATTATTATAATGTTAGTTTACATATGCCATCAGGAGTGTCAAATTTGATTTATCTCATCATTATCATATTGTTCACATGATGATGGGGGTGATGACCACCATCATAACCATCATACTCATCATCATCATAATCATCAGATATTATTATAATTTTATTATTATTTATTTATATTTTATTTATTTTTATGAGGAGGAGATAGAGGATAAGGAGAAGAGGGGAAGAGGTTAATTGAATGTCTGGCCTAAAAATCAGAGCCAACCATTTTTGAATATATAACAACAAGTTTATCATAATAATAATAATAAAAGCTTTATTTACAGAAGGTTACACATAAAGACAATGATACATTATACATATTATGCAGATGAATCAATACTTTTTTACAATGTGGCCTTCTTAAAATAACAAACACATATAGGTCTATAACAAGTAAAACATTCAAACAATATTTGCTAACACCCACACATATCACACATTTTGCCTTTTAGACAGACACACATGAAATATCATTGATTAGAAAATAACATGACATATCATTGATTAGAAAATAAATGTGTTTTATATTGCCTTTTAAAAGCAGAGATAGAGCATGCCATTCTTATTTCAATTGGTATACTGTTCCAAATATCCATGCTATGGTATGAAAAAGCTCGTTTCTTATAACCTGTATTCGCTTTGGTATTAACAATATCGTTATGGGTGGCAGATCTTAAGTTATATTTGTGATTTTGAGAAAAAGTTATAATATTATTTAAATATTCTGGAGTCTGATTGTTGACACATTTATATATCAAGATTGCCGTGTGGTATTTACATCTATTATTAAACGAGAGCCATTTAAGCTGTAAAAATACAAAAGAAACGGTTTAAGTGTTGTTTGCATATAGCGCATACAATAAGAAACATTTAAAATCCCTTCCCACTGAAAAGAATTCAATACATACGACAATAGCTTCAGTTCTCATGATTCAAAACGACTTTTATTTTAATGAAAACCATTTTTCTGTAAGAAATACATTTAATTAGTTTCATGTTCGAAAAAGCTTGGTGCGAATGAACTATATGTTCGCAAGTATACTTCCTCGATTAACTTTAGAAGCATCGAACTACTACAACGTGTCAAGGAACTATGCTTCTACTACTTCTTACAACATATGTATTATTAGACCGTTATTTATGAGTGTTATGAGTTTGTTTGTATTTTGGTGGATAATATCATCATAAAAAGTTGCAGTTTTGTATAGTGTGTTTATGCTAGGACTGTATGGCGTAACGTTAAATCCAGAATCTAAAATAACGTAATTACTTGTTGTTGTTTGTTTTCATATTTCTAGAAGCAATTAGCACGGAACCGTGTGCATTGATTGCCACTATCAAGATAAATTGTCCGGCTCTAGTCGATGACGTTACAGCATGCTGCAAAGAAATAGGTACAATTATTTTATTTTTATCGGCAAAACTGAGCTAACATTAGACATTCTTGCTCACGCATAAGTTTTTAAAGTTAATAATGCAGATAAAATTTCGTATCATAAAACTACAATATTAACCTTTAATATCAAGGGAATAACATTGGTATTTCACTATTGTATTATCGCGCAGGCGCTTTCGTGTATTGATAAATCATTTTTGTTTTATAGAACTCAACATGAAGTCCGACATTTTTATGAAGTCAGTGATCGCCCAGTGTATCCCCCGGGAACCAACAAGTAATATAATTAACTTTTAATTTACTGTACATGATAATTGCTTTTAATTACGTCGAAATATCAGGATCTAAGTCTTCTGTAAATCTTAATCCTCACATTATTAATGGGTGTTCCCCGCTAATACCCCGCGACAAGCTTATACAATTGTTCACGTAAAAAAGGTGACAGACATTTTTCCACTACATTTGGAGAGTGAAAATTTTGAGTTTAGTATAAACATCATTGCTTCATGGGCATGACAATTTCACGTGCAATTCTTCTAATACAGTCCGTATTTACCTTTATCTACGCATATTTAGCGGTGTTTATAACAAATGCGGAGTCTACAACAGACGCGGAGTCTACAATGGAAGCGGAGTCTACAACAGAAGCGGAGTCTACAACAGAAGCGGAGTCTACAAAAGAAGCGGAGTCTACAATCGAAGCGGAGTCTACAACAGAAGCAGAGTCTACAACAGAAGCGGAGTCTACAACAGAAGCGGAGTTTACAACAGGATCGGAGTCTACAAAAGAAGCGGAGTCTACAACAGAAGCGGAGTTTACAACAGAAGCGGAATCTACAACAGAAGCGGAGTCTATAACAGAAGCGGTATCTACACTGCTGCCAACGTCTCTATCGAACACTGATTCCGACACCACCCAACGTATAACTTCAATCAGTATGTCAGCAGCTCAACGTGAGGAAAATAATTCCCAAAAGAAAGGTCATTTTCAACCCATGTAGTATATTTATGAATGTATTTGCAAAATTTTCTGACTGTAAATCTGCGTTTACCACAAAGTGTTTCCCAGTTATTAATTTGGTTATCTTTTTAAGGTTACAATTGTATGCCAGCAAAATAAATGACATCTGTAACAAATCAACTTACCTTCCTAGCAAATCAACTTACCTTCTTGAAAAAAAAACTACCTTTGTTCCACGGAAGATTACGTTCGTAGCACAGACACTTTCTTTCGTAGCAAAGAAATTGGTTTTTACATGTATGTATAGTCATTCTTTGAGGAAGAATTACAACATATTAATTTAAGCAAAATATTAAAATGTATCAATATGAATTCAGTAAGGTATTACATTTCAGGATCAACAACAATAATGGTAGTTGGAATCGTCGTTGCGGTCTCTTTTGTGATTGCCGCTGTTGTCATTGTGATAATTTTAAGGAACATGTAAGTGATTTATTCTTTATGTTTTAAGTGTTTGTTTTTGCATAGAATTTTATTATTATGCGAATTTTGAAAGTTATATTTTTAAAAGGAATTATTAAAAAAGTGTGTATACTTTAAACATAGGAATTCAACCAGGAGTGCTTAAGGTTAATGTCTTTAAAAGCTACGCAACCGAACGACAAATTGTTGTTTAATGGCCTATAAAAAGCGATAATGAGAACATTATTTCCATTCCCATATGACTTTATACATGTTTGTGGAAAGAAAAATGATGTTACATTTATGTTACAATTAGATTCTCCGGCTCGGGACTGTTATGCTCTTTATGAATTGTTTTATAAATATAATTGTATTAGTCGTTTACGTGATTATTAGTTAGTATCATGTTAGAATATCGTATTAAGAATGAGAAACACAAATATAATTAGCATCTTTACATGCAGTACCTGCATGACAAAGTCTTCTTTAAATACATTTATACGTTATTTTTGTTGTTATTAAAGTTTATGTGTTATAGGGGGCGCGCATGTTTTAAATCTACCGAGAGATCAGGCCATCAAAACAAGGGCGATATGACCCAGGAATCGCAGATAGAATCTGAGTTGGAACCTCGTGTTCACTATGAGTATATCGGAATAAGTGATGACACCAATTCAGCCGTTGTCCTACCTAGCAAAGCTGGCGTCTTCAAGGACAATGCTAGCGGTGGTGGGGCCATTGCGGGAGACGACTTTACAAGAGAAAATAAGCCAGGTGTACAAAAAAATTTTGCTGCTACAAATTCAAATTTTGTGTTGGAGAAAGAAGCCGCAAGTCAAGGGGTCGCTCTTAAACCTGGCTCATTTGAGGAACAAAATTACTTTGTTTTAGAAGCACATCGTTTAGAACTGGAGAGCCGAAAAGATGGGCCCAGTGACGAAAAGCATCCGTATTTTGTTTTAGAAAAACAGGTTGCTAGTGTTCATGTTAATGAATGTCCACCGGATGAAGCGAATCATTACTTTAAATTGGAGAAACCAGCCGTCGATGCCGGTGGCTCATCAGCATCAAATGAAGGTCATATCAAAATCGGCGATGAGGACACTATTGGTTCGAAAGCCAAAATTGATGAATATGAGGACATTGATGACACACATTTGGAAGTGGTGAACAACGACTACGACTTCACTAGCAATGGTTCGGGCGCGATATTTTCAGAAAATACATACAACAGACTTAATGCAAACGGTGACGATTATGACCATATCGGAATGAATAAAAGACAAACGTAAAGCAGTAGACAATAATTTAGTTGTGCAAACAGCTGGTGTTTGTGTACGGATAAATAGAGGGCAAAGCTGGTGTGTGTGCTTGTATTGATAAATATTGGGCAAAGACGTAGAAAATATACAACAACTGTGTGTGGCTTTAGAAGCTAAAACATTTACAAACAGTGATTTCCCTTATTTATGTTCATTGAAAAGGGACATCACTGCAACTGAAAATTGTAACTGTTGAACAGAACAGAGTTTTTTATCACAAAATGCTTTGTGTGTAAGATGAATTCTGATTTGTTTTTGTTGAGTGGGCGTTTTCAATACCAACTCATTTAAAAAATATATCTACAATTATCTACATTAGACTAGACTGACTAGTATGCGTTATATTCACTAATAAATCACTCTTCGGCATTTTCGTCATACTCCTGAAAATATTTATATCTCTGAGCATTCTTTGATTAAAATCGATACTCTAGGGACACCGAAAATATCCTTTGTATATCACATAAAACATAACTCAACTTTACCTTTAAAATCAGTCATTACATTTCAGTCATAAATATAATTGTTTGTAAAGGTAAAGCAGACTTTGGACGACGGACTGTGTTCGACCAAAATGTATCGACCTGAACACTTCGTACTCCGGGCTCACATTCTATTCAATGTATCGATAAATACTGTAAAGCTTCAATCAACTTATATTAGAGACAAGAGATTCGTCCATGACGTAAATTAATATGATTTCGTCTGACCTCGTCTGGTGTTACAAAAGAAAAGCAATTTGAAAATAAAAGCATTTAAATGGCTCTCTTCGGCGGTTGTCGCTCGAGTTCTTGGACTTTGCTTTTAATATTTGCATTTTAAAATGTCTGTATCGTGTCTCGCGAGCCTTTAATTATATTACATAGCTTAGTTTAGAGTCTTAACTCTTACAGATTGGCTTCATCCGAAAAAAACGTTGACACAAAGTGGAAATCCGTTTCTGAATGATCAACACATATTCCCCTGTACTTATCCCTGATTGTGTCATCACTACGTTACAATTTTGATTGTTTCTCTATTAAATT
Source organism: Dreissena rostriformis (assembly GCA_007657795.1). Classification (NCBI taxonomy): domain Eukaryota; kingdom Metazoa; phylum Mollusca; class Bivalvia; order Myida; family Dreissenidae; genus Dreissena; species Dreissena rostriformis. Next base: position 74,651 of record VMBQ01006412.1, on the reverse strand, counting down.
ATTGTAAATATTTTAATATGTTATTCGTTTTTTGTTAAAGTATGTTAAAATTATGAATTGTTCACTATATTTTGTATGTTTACTGTCTGATTGTGTCATGATTTTGAATCTCTTACTATGCTGCGCTTTTTAATTATGTCACTATAATATCACTATAATCAGTATAAAGTCACCATAATCACTGGAAATGACTTATAATTGATTTGAATTGATTTCTTTGTCCATGAAATAAACTTCTTTCTTCACAATACTTTGGCAAAGTATTTTTTTATATATTAAGTGATCCATCTCCAAATGTCACACTATTGAATCCAATATTTTAGTGTATGAATATTCCAAATATTTTAGAAACAATTATCTGATACCTAATCTTTATTATGCCACTAGTGAACAATTACATTTGAGACGCTGACCCAATATAGTTTAGTGCTATAATACCTTCCATCTGATAAAACTTCTAAACTCCACCAATCTCCGACATTATTATACCCCCATCGGATAAAACTTTTAAACTACGCCCACATTTGAGACTATCATACGAATTGTTCGCGTCCGATGTTCGTTTATTCTCTTGGTTGTATGGTTACGGCAGTGGTTGGTTCACGCGCTTCTCACCTAAGCGACCTGGGTGCAATCCCCGTTCCCGGAAGAATGTGAGATTGGTTGGGGGTCACCATACCGGACAGGTGGGGTTTGCTCCGGGAACTCTGGCTCTCNCCCCCCCCCCCCACTACACAAGATCACACCAAAATTAAAATCTTTTAGTAAACTAAATAGCTGGAAATTGCAGCTATGACTCGAAATTCGTCCCAACTTTCATGAGTCTAGTAAGTTAGGTAGGTAGGAGTGCTGTGACCCACTCCGGGTCCACGCGTGATGCAGCCCGAGTCGCGGAAGGACCTCGTAAACTTCAAAATACACACAAACACACGTCTGTTTAGTCCCGTCCACTCTGAGAAGTACTTTTTGTATGTGTGGGATGTCGCTTATGTCGTTAAAATATAAACAACCTTAGCAATTCATATTTTATTCTGCAAATAATATACAAGTTGTACTTATTTCAACAAAACACAAATCGTTATTAAAAATATATTAAAATTGGAAATATGAATAAAATGAGCATAAATCCACGGGAAAAATACAACAAATACAAATTTGGACCGTCATTTGTTAAAGACGAATACAACGGATTGAAAATTAAAACAGTATTAATTAACATGTTATTTAACGAACACAATTAGGCTAAACACGTTTTTAATTTAAATAAATAAACATATCGGACTTTCCGAATTGCATCATTGATTGTCAGAATTCAATATCGACCCTTCTAATGAATTACAGTAGTATCACTCGCAGGTGGTTAGCGCGTGGCTATGATATTAATTAGTAAAAACATCATTTTCAATGAAAAATAATCAAATTATAACGCAAAATCGACTTCCCCTCAAAAAATATTTGTATCACTATCAAATATGTATAATATATATTTGATAGCGAAATAAAAAATTTCTTCGTGCAACGGAACAATTTGATCAGGCGTAAAATGAACAATAACAACTTCCATTAAACCGACCGTACCTATGTGTAGGTGCCACCATTAAACTGTTTTGGTGTTACATGTAACTGTTCAGTTTTCGATTATTTTCGAAATAAATCATCATTGCAATATTCACGTTAACACATCAAGTAATATATGTTGCAAAGTAAAGAATTATGATACATGTTGTCTGTAAAACGTTTTGCCAACCTATCTACAATAATTTGTGTGGAGATGTTGATAGGAAATAATAAAATAGAAATGCCATGGTCATAATTCATACCGTGAACATGTTTTTTAACAATAAACACTTGCGTAAATACGTCCTCTTTCGTGAAGGTACTCATGTTTGTATACCCATATTTTGATGCGAAATGTCGCTGTTATGATCGATGACATGTAGTGTTGACAGATTTATACGAATTCGGTTCTAGAATCTTCGAGTCACGTCAATGACATTTTAGGAGAAAGTTTTAAACTTTAAGATGGCAAAATGCAACAAAAGAACGCAGATATAAATACGTGTGCGGAAGATCTAGAGAATAAGTATTTTAGAGAAGCGTCGCAAATAGAGTGACGAAAACTACATGATGATTATATATTTTTATTTGTCTGTCGCATTGGTTATTCATGTTTCGGGAGGTTAGTATACTGTATAATACATGTTTTATTTAATTATGTAGGGTCTTTTTCTTGGCATTGTATGGTATCTTATTTTGAGATTCATTGTATTTTAGCGTAATCTTCATTCACCAGTGGCTATTGTGTTTTAATGTTATTTAAAGCGACTTGTTCATAGCCTGGCAAAATAAGAATTTAAAAAAAAATGTAATAAATTAAAAAAGATTGAGTGTTTTATATTCAAACAAGTAAAGTATCACTTCTGAGTTACCACCGTTTTATACCCTTCATTTCTATTATATATATATTTTTTTAAATATATATCGACTTTACTCGCTGCGATATTTCTTAGCGGGGTGACCTAATTACAGCTCCACTAAGAACATTCGCAGCGAGTAAAGTTGAAATATAAAGCGAATTTTAATACGAAATACACGCTTATTACTTATTTGCTAATATGGCTGGAAAGTGAAAGGCATTTAAAAAATTAATTAAAGTAATAAAGGGTTTAAAACGGCGAAAAATACCTGTCTCGGCATGGACGTCGTCATCTTGACTATCACGTGATTACTCCCTCTGTACCCGTCAATTCAGTTGAAGGGAGTTTCATTTATAAAAAGACGAGTATGAAGCCCCGAAACATGTGGGCCACGGATGGGGTGGTTGCCAAAGGGTTGTCCCCTACGAACGAGTTTTTATTGTCAATGTTTTACACGACGTTTCGAAGATATTTTTCTACCTAAACAAGTGATTAAGTGCACATATTTTTTAATGATTTATATCGTTATATCTAGATCAGATAAATTATTAAATGCAATAAATACGCTGGGTTCATCCAAAGTATTTATTAAGATACAGCACGTACAAACATTATAAACATCCTTCATTTAATAGCAGTGTAACACCGCTGATTTGCATAGTATGCAGAATGCACGGTCACCATCCTGACCATAGCCGATCCAATGATATCATTATCACTGTGCCCTAATCTTATTCACCATCCTGACCATAGCCGATCCAATGATATCATTATCACTGTGCCCTAATCTTATTGTAGCTATGGGTCTATTTTCTAAGCAATCGCAGTCAAGTGGGATTTTTTTCAAGTTATTTTCGAAAAACAAAAATGCACCCATTATACTTGAGCCGTTACTACGCGCTTGATTTCTTATACATTAACTTGTTTCTTTTTTCGTGTTCAATTTGACAACAACACAATAAGTACACCACACTGTTGTTATAGAATTTTATAAGTTATAAAAAGCATGCATGATTTTTAAGCAATTAAGTAATGTGCTTTTGTACAACTATAGATTCAGGTTTATAGTCATTATAATATTGTCGGTGTTTGGTGGCTATTGGGGTCTTTGGTTTGTTTATTTCGATGGAATTATTGGATCCGAGAAATCTTCTAAGTCTGCTCGTAGAATAATTTCAGGATTAGATACCTCAGAATAAGAAGTTTCGCATTGATACAATTTCTCGACGTCGCGTATTGATACAATTTCTTGACGTCGCGCATTGATACAATTTCTCGTAGTCGCGCATTGATGCAATTTCACGTAGTCGCTCATTGATACAATTTCTTGACATCACGCTTTGATACTTCTCGACGTCCTTCAAAAGCATATCGCTAGCTTTTCATTGATTTTATTGGTCAGGGGCTGAGTGTACTGTCAGAATAAAATTATAATCTAATCGTTCGTGAAATGATATTGTAAACTGCAATATGTAAAACTTTGGATGAGACATGTTCGTTATAGGTTGTAATCGTGTCATACGTGTGGTCAATCTGTTAGAAACGAATAAAAAACGTTACTTGTTTCCCGTACATTTTTCAAAATTCTTGTCAGACACTGTGTATTGTCAGACACTGGGTATTGTCAGACACGGTGTCTTGTCAGGCACTGTGTCTGACAGAGTCCAAATGTGTGTCATACATTTTAATTTTATGTCAGATTTGTCTGGCTGTCTGACAGGTTCCGCGGAGTACTTAAAAGCGCCAAATAGATCGTTAAACGTTTTCTACGATAAGTTCGTTACATATCTTCATACCGTAAAGGTGTTACATAATCACTTTCTCAATGATTATTTTCCCTACCACGTTGGACGGTTAAATACTGATGCTAGCCAAATCTTGCGAATGACCATCGGGTTGTCTCTCACTCCATCTCGTTGTGTGCAGGTACCTGCCCGGATGTGACGATCGTCCCGCGCGCGGACTGGGGAGCACGTGCTGCCAGAAGCCCCTCTCCCGTGCTCCGGGGCCAAGGAAGGGTGCTGTTCATGCACCACACGGAGACAGCCTCGTGCACAGACACTGCCACGTGTAGCGCACTAGTCAGAGACGTTCAAAGAGACCACATGGATACCAAAAGTATGTAGCTTATTCTAAAACAAAATTCTCAAGTATGGCATAAAACCAATGAAAAAAAAATGTGTCGTCTTAGCATTTATGTATTTGTGTAAAATCTATCAATCATTACATATCATTAAAATTATTTTTTAAAGCACTTCAGAAGATATATACTCGTGTAAACTGTGTGTATACCAAATAAAAAGGTACTTTACCGGTGTTCTGCCCATCAATATACAACGATAAGTAGGGAGGGATTGAGGGGAGTATAGTTTGGTTTGCAGATAGATGTCATAAATTTTAAAGATCGGACATACAAATCAGTAGAGTAGAATTATATAGAAATTGTCAAACTTCTTTTCCTGATTGACGTACATGTCAACATTGAAATTGCTTGTTAAATGCCAACATTCTAAACACACAACCATGTGATAGTTTACGGGAAATACTCAATCTTGCGGACAAATATAACCGCATAATATTGGGTCGACAGCAAAGTTAAGGGTCGGCCCGGTTGGTTTTTGCAAAGTTCGTGCGTTTCATATCTGCAAAGTAAATCTTTGGACAGTAACGTCGATGGTTTTACATACAGATTCTCCTGATTTCTTGCAGACTGGAACGATATTGGTTTCAACTTCCTGATCGGGGACGACGGCAATGTGTACGAGGGACGGGGCTGGGGTGTCGCCGGGGACCACACCACCGGTGGAGCCAATCGAGAATTAGGGATAGCTATGATTGGCAATTACGAAACCAATCTGCCAAGTGTAGCAGCGTTCAATGGTAGATCACATTGAATTTAAAATAGTCTGATTGTCAAGACAAAAAGGTCAACGGTGCAGTATAATAATAGTGCAACAAAATTGCACCTGCATCATCACTACCATCATCATCTGTAAAATGGCAAATATCTTTATGTAACGAAATGTTTATATATCGTCCTGAAACTGTAGAATAAATCTACTTTTGTATCTGAATATGAAAATGATTAGTGTACCCATCTTTGACAGTGAAATGGATCAATATTAATGTTCAGAAAGGACTTTGTATCCTACTTAAACGGACTAATTGTTAAGGTATCCATTAAATTAATATATCAACAAGTTTGCGTTCATCAATTCATAGACTGTTACGGTAACAAAGTTGGTCGGTCTGCAAGCACATTACGCGACATTGTCCCGTATTATGCGATTTTCGGCCGTCGTCAACTTGACTAAAAGGCGAGTGAATGAGTGCGCATGCAACTTTCCCCCTCAATATAACGTCTCGGAGCGGAACTGATTTAGTCGCTTTCCAATCGTGATGAATTATTTTTGTTGATTAAGCGATTGTTGTGCGAGCAAAATATTATTAAATATCAATTTTAAAGTTCAGAAAGCATATCCCTGTAACGTGATATAAAAATGACATGTTTTTTTGGTTTTGTTTTGCTGTTTTTTTTTCCAATTCCATAATTTGATGTCGCCAGTAAAATGACCGATTCCAAATTCTCATCATTCAAAAAGATAATGATATGCCATTTGAGGTTCTATATCTTTTTTGAAAATGCCATTCAAATTGGTAAACGCGTTGCTACAAAACTGAAGTTAAAGGCTTGCAAAGAAACAGTTTTCTAATCGGAGCAGAACACGCTCTTTTAAATTTAACTCGTTGGATAGAATGTAAATGAATTCACAATAGAATGTCTTAGAACGAATGGTGAACTTCTTCGAGTTTGATTTCATTTATTGACTCCATGACTAAACGGGATGATATATACAATGCTATTTTACGCACACAAACGCAAAATTGCGAGCAGCAAATGGCCATTAACCACATTAACGACTGTGACATAGTTTACGTATTCACCTTAATCTTAAGAATAGTCAATGTTTGAATATTAATCTGTAGGAAAGGTTCGTGTATCCATCTTCATTGGTAAAAAAAAATCACGTTTGCATCTTGATCTGTCGAATACTTCAAGTACATGCACTTTTGCTTTCTGGTTACAGCCTTGGACACACACTTTTGCTTTCTGGTTACAGCCTTGGACACACACTTTTGCTTTCTGGTTACAGCCTTATACACACATTTTTGCTTTCTGGCTACAGCCTTGGGCACACTTTTGCTTTTTGTTTACAACCTTGGACACATACTTTTGCTTTCTGGTTACAGCCTTGGACACACACTTTTGCTTTCTGGTTACAGCCTTGGAGAACATGTTGAAGTGTGCCGTCAGAGAAGGTCTGGTGTCGAGAAGATACTGCCTGATGAGCCACCGGGACACGGACTCGCGCACCTGCCCTGGCCGCGCCATGCACAACGAAATCATGGCATGGCCGAGGTAAACAGTTTCCTACATGACCCGCGTCATGCGAAAATAGGTCTTATGTCATAAGTTGACGGCGTAGCTCCGGATCAGCCTGCTCATCTGCGCACACTGGTCAGGAGTTACCCTGTCTGTTATAAAGTTACACAAGGTTTCGTGGTCTCATAAGCGGACAGGATAGCTCCTGGCCTGACTGCCAAAAAATGCGTATGCTGGTCTGGAGCTTCGCTGGCCGCATATGGCATTAAACCCATTTTCGAACGACGCGGCTCAAATTATTTCAGTTTGAGTTTTTCTTTCATAGAAACGTGTTTAGACTCAGACAAAAGAAGTTTACTGTTTTAATGCTGGACTTCCAGGGATTATAAACTTAACATTACGTTCGGCTACTTTGGTGAAATACAACAGGCTATTTTAGAAGTAAATTTTTTCTTTGATAATTCCGTTACGCCAAATGAATTAAAGTCATAGTCATTATGTAGGCAATATATGTGGCGTGTTCAAGGCGATACTATTGGGAATTATTCTAGGAAAACAGGGTGCTGCTCAAAGGTGCTGAGTGGAAAGTGAGACCGTCTGTGATATTTTCTCATAATTTGTGACATGGATTTTGTTGCGCAACAATAATCAATGTTTTAAACATAGAATTTTCATTTGCGATTGAATGTGCACAAACATATATTACAAATGAACACGTATTGTGTTGGCCTGTCCAGAGGGACAGCAGGCAGGCGAAGAAGGTCGTAGAGCGCTGCTTTCTTCTCTACATGTATAGTAAAATTTCGGCCGTTATATCGTTTCAGATATTGCTGGCGATGGTGAAGGGGACTGGCGTCTGGCATCTTCGAGTGATTTTTGACAATTTTATACAGTTTAGATTTCATGATTCAGTGACATGATGAAATAAACTGTTCAGCATCCAAAAAAACGCTGTGTTTGTTTCATGTTGTTTTACATGTGTCACACCACAGGAGCTTTCATAGTAATAGGTTTACCAAAGGAACCGTGGATTTCGATACTAAATCTCCAGTTGAGATTGGCCTACTATTGATATCGGCAACGCAACGCTGTATTCACAAATAAGGAACCATGGCCGGAAGGCGTCTGTTTTACAAAAAAAAAACGGTTTAAATCTGACAGCGCCACCAGTCAGCGGTTGCACTCTGAACATTTTCCGGGACAATAAGTTAAAGAAACGAAACACTAAGATAATAGAAATGTTTAACAAGAATTCGGAAGATATCAGCAACATTCTAAGCATAAAATCTAAACTAAATGTGTTTGATTTTAAATATCGCTTGTATATGTAATCATATAATACATTAAAATATTTTCAATGATCACAGATGAATTAAAATGAACTAGGCCTAAATTCCATATTCTACAGAAATCAACCTTCAATACATGTATGCATTTTTTTTTGCTACGAATAATGCCAGAACCCGTGTTGTGTGCACCGAATGTAAAGTACACGTTTACAATCTCTCTAGAACTCAGTATATCAGGATTTTGAAAGCGGAAAATGTAGTCTGAAGAGAAAAGTGGCTTACAGTGATAATAGCTCTATTAAAAGGTCGTTACTGTACGACACCGCATTTTTCAGTACCACACTACACTCATAAAGCACCGAACAGACGACGTATTCTTAGTAAAGCAACCTTTAACGTTGGGTTGGTTTTGGATACCTCATTTCCATTACCTGCAACTTATTGTGTCCCTTAAGATTTAATACTGCTTCAAACACCTTTCACAAATAACAATGCAAATGCTTATCGACCCAAGGTGAGGATAAAAATTCAAGTTCAAATGTCATGGACATTCATTTTTGCTGAATAACCTTTAAAACCTGTGCGATTATAAAACTGTATCAACCTCAACTGTTACCTATTCACTTTGATAAAAACTCCCTTGCACCCTAGTCAAAGGTCAAGGTCACATTTCCATGTCAACTACACAATTTCTCCCCGCCTGGAAGGATTTTAACATTACTTCATCAATTTTCATTTCTACAGAGTTTTGCTTTCATTTCTTGGGCAATGAAGTGTCAAGGTCATAAAAAGGGGTATAATATACGTGTGGCAATCAAGTTCAAGTTCTTAGCTAGCTGGCAACATTTGCTTGGTGGCATAAAAAGGGAACATCACTATAGTGTTCCTGCAACAATATTTTATACTACAAGAACTTGTGATGCTTTGTCAATGTAAGAAGACCAATTAAATCTCTAAGAGCAAAAAAACACACCTTTTTTTCTCTCATAAAAAAGGAGTCGTATCTATAATGTGTGGCCAAGCCTTGCCTATGAGACCTGATGGTCATTCACACCTTAAATTTGGTTAAATCTCAAGGAAAAGAAGAGAACTTGATTGGAACATGAGCACCACCTACCTCACCTGAAAACGCAAGGAACTAAAATGTACTGGGCAGGAAGTGTTCATAATGTTTCACTAAAGATATACAACATAAACTGCCCCAACCCCTGAGAGCCACATTTTTTAACGGAACAAGATTATTTCTCAACTCATCTGAGATATCATATAAGAACACAATTTTTTTGTTCTTTGCAAGTTTCGTGATTTGTGAGTCTAATAGGAGACTTCTAGAGTCGTCAAATGGTTTTACTATACGGATAAATGTGTTGTCCCTTAGTGGCCATGTTTTTCAACGGATCGGAGCTATTTTAGAACGATATCCTTCGCAAACATATTCAGGGGCAATTTCAACAATGTTTCAGTGTTCAAAACTTTTCACTACAGCCATATAGTAAAGTAAGAAAAATCACATCCCAGGCAGCCATTTTTTCCACGTACCAGAAACATTTTGGAACTTGTACGAGAGATGAGAAGAACAAATAATCTGAACAAGTTTCATGATGAGCGGGCAAAAAATGCAACTTCTTGACCTTTTTTTTTACTTAACATGACCCAATTTGGAAATCAGCTGAGAAATAATTTGATCAAAATGTTCTGATCAAGTTCCATGTAGATTGTGCAATAAACAAGTTCATGTTGACTATACTGTAGGCTTTATCGTGATAATGGTCAAATCGCTAATCGCACACAAAAGACGCAAACATACTAAAAGCTCACTGAACACTTTTATTCTTATGGGAGCTAGTAAAGAACAAATTTCACACTTTAGCTGAAGATTTTCTTGTTTATAATGAACAAACGGTAAACAAAACACAATACAATGGATGAAATAAATGGTGAGAGGTTCCTGGTTGGATCAATTTATGTTTTCATTGGTTCAGGAATATCCACTGCTTTCCCCTGCTTTTCTAGCTCAGCTCTGAAAAACATGTACACAATGTGAAAAATACAGGAGGGCCATCATGGCCCTGAAGCGCTCACCTGAGTTCAATGTACACCAATTGTGTAAGACTTGACCTAATGACTAGCGCTTGACCCCACCTGACCCAGATTCCATTATGGCCTGAATAGTATCAAGATAAATATTCTGACCATGATGTTTCCTCAAGATTTGGTCATAAATGTGGCTTCTTGAGTGACAATATGGGTTTTCTAAGATTTGATAACGTTGATGTAAGTTTTTGACACACATCTCTAAGATTAAAACTTGGCTTGGATAGTATCAAGATACAAACATTATGCTCATGTTAATTAAGATTTTGTCATAAATGTGTTTTCTAGAGCGGTAACGTTTTGCTCACATTTGGCCTGGTAATCTATGTTTTAAACACACAAGACTCTGATTCCAACACAGCCTAGATAAAGTCAAGATTAATATTCTTTCCATTTTTAATCAAGGCCGAGTCATAAATGTGGGCTCTAGAGTGGTAATAAGGTTTTTCTAAGATTTTTCCTGGTGACCTCGTTTTTGGATGCACATGACCCAGATTTGAACTTGAGCTGGATATTGTCAATATATACAATCTAAAAAAATAAATAACATAGAGTGATAAACTGGCGCCACCTATATTGGAGATTAATAAATAAATGAGCTAATGATACTTCCAAGGTGGGGCTAAGGACTGGACGTTATAAAAAAAAACATGGAGAAATCTAGAGGGTGAGTAGATTTTATGTTTTTTTTCATCATATTTCACCTTAGTTTAAAAATAGGGCAATGTAGTGTGATTCAACAAAGATTAATTGATCTCCAAACGCAAAGAAACATTCAATCATACCCATTTGGAAAAATCAGAATCTTTAAGTTTTGACAAAATGGGTTTTAAAAAGCAAATTGATATTTTTGTTTTTTTCAATGAGCAAATATCCACCCATATTAAATCGCTAATGGCATCAACTGATTGCTTTCAAAATCAACACGTTGCTGCATTAATTATAATTTAAAAAAACAATAGCTTTTGGTCAATCTACTAGTACTAGATCCTTTTCAACAAGTGTGAAATATGTTGGTAAAAAAAAAACAACAAATAAAATATTGTCAAGATAAACATTCTGACAAAGTTTAATCAAGATTGGATGAAAAATGTGGCCTCATAGAGACTGAGTGAAAACAAGCTCCTCATAGAGACTGAGTGGAAACAAGCTCCTCATAGAGACTGAGTGGAAACAAGCTCCTCATAGAGACTGAGTGGAAACAAGCTCCTCATAGAGACTGAGTGGAAACAAGCTCCTCATAGAGACTGAGTGGAAACAAGCTCCTCATAGAGACTGAGTGGAAACAAGCTCCTCATAGAGACTTAGTGGAAACAAGCTCCTCATAGAGACTGAGTGGAAACAAGCTCCTCATAGAGACTGAGTGGAAACAAGCTCCTCATAGAGACTGAGTGGAAACAAGCTCCTCATAGAGACTGAGTGGAAACAAGCTCCTCATAGAGACTGAGTGGAAACAAGCTCCTCATAGAGACTGAGTGGAAACAAGCTCCTCATAGAGACTGAGTGGAAACAAGCTCCTCATAGAGACTGAGTGGAAACAAGCTCCTCATAGAGACTGAGTGGAAACAAGCTCCTCATAGAGACTGAGTGGAAACAAGCTCCTCATAGAGACTGAGTGGAAACAAGCTCCTCATAGAGACTGAGTGGAAACAAGCTCCTCATAGAGACTGAGTGGAAACAAGCTCCTCATAGAGACTGAGTGGAA
>VMBQ01006412.1:36437-56377 GCA_007657795.1 Dreissena rostriformis | reverse complement strand
ACCCCCCCCCCCCCCCCCCCCACCCTAGACTGCATTTTTTTATGAAAAATAAAAAAAAAGAAAAAAGAAAAAAAATTGCGAGTGGCAACAACGATATTGTTTTACACTATTCGGTCGCGATTTAGATCGCAAACGGCCCGAAGTTTATACCACGTGTACGCCATTGTTAGGAACTGTACAAGAAGTTGGTAAATCGAAACTAATTGTCCTTTCTCGGAAAAATCCAAAATAATATAATTCGTTGTTTCCAAGCTTAGGTTGAGTAATTACGGCCATTCGAGACTCAACTTGTGTAAAACACGTGTTCAGTTACCCGTTCAGCCCCACCTCCGTTCGCTAAAAAAGATTAGAAGGCGGAGCTAACCACGTGCTGTTCATAAGTAGACGATTGCCATCGAGTAACAAACACACGATTGGTTAAGCATGTTGATTGCTACACAAAGGAAACCAATTTTGTCGGCGAGAACGGTGTTGATTAATGGCTTCAGACAGGAAGCGGCTTTCCTTTGATGACGTCAAACTGTCCATTCATACAGATTGCAAATTTTCGCGCTACTTTTAATAATGGCATTGATCCTTGTACATGTTCAGTATAAAAAACCACCTGCTAACATGAAAACTTTGGATTATCAAGATAAAAACCATGTTGCAAACTGTGATTATATTAATTGGTAAGTATCACTTAAAAGACGATGTTTTGTTCGTCATAAATCAACAAGTTTTCTATACAACAATATTACCGCGGGAATCGATAGATCTTGGTTGAATTTCATTAAAAAATGTAATTTGACCTCATAAGTCAAGACTGTAATTTTAATCAAATTTTTGAGGTAAAAAATCTTGACTTATGACTGCATTTTTACGGTAATTATAAAAACTGATCGTTCCCGCGATGCGAAGTTTGACAGTTTAGCGTTCGTTTTTATGTAAACGTTTCCGTGTTTTATTAAATGAAATCTTAACCTCAAGTGTAAAACAGTACTTGATTATCTCAATAAGGTCATTATCTGTAATATCTTGAAATGGTTTGTGCATAACTTTCATTTAAATCATTTAAAACATATTGGTATGAAACGAGTACGAACATCAAATAATTCCGAACATTTTCGAACCAAAAAAAAAAAAAAAGTTTCCCGACCTACCGACCCTCATTTTTTTGAGCCCGTAACCGGAAACAGACATGTTATTTTTTTAGGCCTTAGTAGTAATATTATATATAAATAGATGTCCTATTACATGTCAATCTTAGATTTATAAACATTCTGACATTTTCCTATCAATATAGGATCAACATGGACATTATTAATTTATTTAATGTTATTAGTTTAAATATATTGGAAACACAATTATTTTTTTGAACAAGCGCTAAGACTTATAAATTAATGAAGGCAATATAATTGTGGTGTATTTGGAGTATGTCTCCAAATGAAAATCTTGTTATTGATAATAATGATAATTTTGAGCAATTACTAACTTTGTTTACATGCAAACATATTGTTAATTTATAATTAACAATAACATGTTTTCAAATACCACCTGATCTAGAAACTCAAGTTTCGTAACTGACAAACAAAAACTGTTTTGTTAATTTCTGTAAATGACATTATCATTTCAAACACAGATACTACTCCTAAAAACTTTTAACAATGGAAAATGCATGAAATGACGGTAAAACAATTGGCGTTACCAAAACTGAATAAATCCACACTTTAATAGTTATAACAGCCACATTTTCAATTATTATTTTGCTAGCTTGGGGAAATTCAAAGACTGGCAATTTCCTAATTATTGAAAATATGAAAGCCTTATTGTCAACGCCGAGATATGAATACGATAAGCATGTAGTAAATAAGAGTATACCCGATATGGCGATGACTTTCCTTTATATCCGAAAATAATTGTCCGAAAATATATGATACAACAACTTGTATTAACCTATTTTTAAATTCCAACCCTGAAGAATCTTATTACGCCTTCAATAAATAAATAGACGTTCTACCTTCAGCTGGGAATTCTTCAAACTCGTCATCTTCTTCTAAAAGGCCTAATTCTGCCTTCGGCTTCTGGTCTTTTTGATCAGTCATGTTGCCACAATTTCCTTGATTCGTGTGACTTGCAAATGTTACATTGGACTAAGCCGCTAATCCGGCTACTTATTGTCCAGCTTCTTCATCAAGGAAAAGGTTTATGCACACGTGTTCAAGTAAGTGAATTAAGATTTTGTTTACTATTGCTTAAGGTTTCACGTCAAGTATTCAAAAACTTGCAATACATTTTATTTCTATATTGCAAACAAATACAATATGAAAAATAACACAAGCAACGCATCTAAAGTTATCCAATACTATAAAAACCTATATATATTAAAAAAGTATTAAACAATAGCTGCGTTTGTGAAACACAATGCAGGCCCGTACCCAGGGGGTGGGCCCTGGGGTCCAGGCCCTCCCAGCTGGCTGTCGAGTTATGATTTTTTTAATAATGGGCTTACTGCAATTTTTTTCTCTCATGAAAAGGCCCACAGTACACTTGCACTCAATAGAAAAGAGCAGACGCGTTTTATTGTCCCTGTTAAAAAAAAGGGATTAGGGCTAATTTACTCGCCAGTGTAGATAAGCCCCTAGGCATTGTTTTCTTGTCGCCTTGTACACACATCCCCGATCACGGATCAGTCAATTACCCCTTGTGATCCTGAATGCTTGATCTATCGATGGTTGATTTAACAGGTCTTTTGATTGGCCAAGGAACGGGAAGCAGCCAATGGAAACAACCAATTAAAGAGTTTGTAGGTCTGGAAATTGCTGACGTTTATAATTTGTGAAAAACAAATAATGTTGAGAGGTGATATGGTTAATCGTCTTTGTCTAAATCCAAGGCCCATAACTGCGTCAAAAAAATAAATGGACTGAAACGAAACTGATACTTCATCTCTAAGTCATGTAGGTAGACTCACACACCAAATATCAGGTCAATATCATAAAGCTATTTGAAAAAAAGTCCATATAATGAAATGAAAACGGACAGCCCGACTGCTATATGCCATCCTACCGGGAGCATAAGAATCAGCTGTCAGGGCCAAAACACCCTTTTTGGGGAAGGGGCCTCAGCCTTTTTTTAGGGGAAAAATAGCGCGATTTTTTCTTATTTGGGGAAAATAAGAAATTTGTATTTCATTTGGATAATGGAGTTTATACATGAAAAAAATTATATTGGGTGGCCACAAAGTTAGGAAGGTACAGATTCTCCACCGATACAAACTTAAACTGACTGTGGATGTAGATCCCCAAGTGGACCCGTCCCAATTTCCGATTTTTTTTTTTTTTTTTTTTTAATTAACACAGTTTTAGCAAGAAAGCTTTTTTATTATGCTTACAGGGGGAATAAATGCAGCAAAATGTTAACCAGAACTGATAGAATGCGTTATGTTTTGAAATGTGCATATGGATATAGAAGGCTTTATTATTTTCAAATGAACTTTTTGCTGATTGAAACAAATACCATGACAATGTTTTGAAATACTAATTCTGTAAGTTGAATGATTTTTTATAATTTTCTGAAGGGTGAACTTAAATTGGCTTTTTTTTACAAAAAATTAAACTGCATATGCTGTCTGGCCTAACCTGTTATCATACAAAATAAATTTTACCCTTTGTGTTTACATATTCTCACATTGACACTAAATCCAGAAAGAAATTATTGTGGTCAAAAGATTTAACATTTTTTGCCGGGTGATTCTTAACTGGTTGACTGACTGTATTTGAAAGAGTTGCTTAAAAAACCTCCGGAAAAGGGTTATTATAGCTGATTGGTCATTGTCGGTTTGGGAACTAATTAAATGTACTCTTAAGTATACTTAAATGTACCCCGGCACCAATCAAGCGTTATTATAGAGAATTCTGGTTCTGTCAGTCATACTTTATTATACATTTCTTTATAAAGTTTTTTGATTTTCAAATTTTGCTTTCCTTCTTCATCAAACATACATTTCTGAAATCTAAAGCTTTAAACATTGGTGTGAATTTGACCAATCTTTAAAGCTTTAGACTTCAGAAAGGTGATGATTTACTTGTAATATTCCATAAATTTATATCACAAAATAAGTGTTTTAAAGCATTAAAATTAACCTTAAAAAGTGCCAAATAAGAAAAACAAATCGGAATGGGAGACCCCTCCCGCACCCTCCCCACTTGGGCCCCCCAGTAAAAATATCCTGCGTACGGCCCTGCAATGCAGCAGCTATATACCAATTGAAAACATTACGAAGTTAGGGTCCATTGATAAAAAATTACAAAGTTATGGGCCTTGGATAGTATCTGAAAGCATTAAGTAAAAAACACTCCGGAAAACGGTTATTATAGAGAAAAAAATTATTTAAGTCCAAGGCCCATAAATTGTCCAAAAATCAATAGACTGGAATGAAACTCACACTTCATCGGTGTTAAAGTCATGAAGGTGAGACTCACATATCAAAAATCAGCTAAAAATCTGCATGTAAGGGTTTCGAACAAAAACCTCCGGAAAACAGTTATTATAGGGAAATTTCTAAGTTTAAGGCCCATAACTTCCCCAAAAATCAATGGACCGGAACAAACTCAAACTTCATTGATAAGTCATGTAAGTAGACTTCCATACCAAAAATCAGCTAAATATCTGTAAGGATTTTCGTAAAAACTTCTGGAAAGTGGTTATTATACTGATATAAATTATAGAGAACATTTCTTAGTTTTAAGGCCCATAACTCTGCAAAAATTCAATGGACCGGAACAAAATTCACACATCATCATTATTCTGTAAGTCATGTAGGTAGACTTCCATACCAAAAATCAGCTAAAGATCTGTAAGGATTTTCATAAAAACTTCCAGAAAGCGGTAATTACAGAGAACATTTCTTAGTTTAATGCCCATAACTCTGCCAAAATTCAATGGACCGGAACGAAACTCACACATCATCTGTAAGTCATGTAGGTAGACTCACAGACCAAAAATCAGCTAAATATTTGAAAGCATTTGGTTACAAACCTCCTGAAAAGTTAAACCTTAGTTCCCGGGTAAATATAATATTGAAAACACTTTTTCTTAATTTGAAGTATTTGTAAGCAAAAAAACTAAAACACCATTATTTTTTTGTAATATTAACATGATTTATTCCGA
Source organism: Dreissena rostriformis (assembly GCA_007657795.1). NCBI lineage: Eukaryota > Metazoa > Mollusca > Bivalvia > Myida > Dreissenidae > Dreissena > Dreissena rostriformis. The sequence goes on along the minus strand of VMBQ01006412.1, from coordinate 51,226 downwards.
TCCTTAGGGCCCCCCGTCCCATTCCCAAAATGGTGAAAAGAAACACACTGTTTTTACTATTTGGCATTTGTAAAATAATGAGCAATATTGAAAGTCCTAATAGTGAAAATTAAATAAGTCTTAAAGTGCCTAAATCTGCTACCGCTCATTAAAAAGTTCAAACTTCTCAGAAATAATATTTGTTCATGTTATCAGATATTTAAAGCAACTTCTTTTACGCTTTAAATAAAAAACAACATTTATGTATTTATAGTTACTGTTCTCATGTTGTGAGTGGCATCATCAGGTGTAAAATCGTATATTGGATTAGGAGTGATTTGCTTTGTCTACTCAAATTTCAGTATTGCTCTTTTTCAAGCTTCATTAATAAGCAATTTATAAATACTTAAACAAGATTTTGAACTTGTAGATCTCTCAAACTATAATATGTATTTGGGTAACTAGTGCGTATTTTTGAAGGCTGTGAAGTATTTTATTTTTATTAACGTGAACTTATTTGCTTAGTTTACTGTTTTCGCACATCAACATGTAAACATCTGAGGCATATGTACTGTTAATAGCAAAAACATTAACTTCACAAAACAAGATGAATGGATTTTATCAGAGATACAACACGGGAATGTGTCTGTATTTATCATGTTTATCAAGGCCAACAAAAACATAATCATTGTTTTTTGTTATGATAATTTGAATGGGGTGGCAGATTTAGGACAGTAGCTGAATTTGGCCACACTGCACAAGTACCCGGTATTAAATTAAACTATTTAACATATGTAGTAGCAAATTTTTACTTGTATTTTTTGCTCTGGGACAACACAAACTATACAGAAATTTGGTTTTGCCACCCTTAATTAATAGAAATGTTTGATTAAATTCATTGACAAAAAGCCTTTAAATTAGTCATCTAAAATTAAAAATTCTTGTTTAGTCTACATTAAGCCTTCATGAACATAATTAGCTGGTGTCTTATCTAAATAGTCACCAAATTATTTATGAAGACACATGAAAAGTAGCAGGTATTTTTACATGATCTTAATCATAATTTATGGCAAGCTGCAGTATTGCAGCTCTCAGTGCTTTGATTGCTTACATGATTGTGAAATCTCACCACATTCTATCTATTAACCACATATAATTTATTACATGTTCTAGGATCCAGGATTATACATTTGTACTACCTGTAAATCCATTGCGATGGCAACAACAGACAGGCTTGTGTTCTTCATAAATGGAAAGAAGGTAATTTTTAACATTTCAATAAACTAGTTTTTACACACTTTAATGGATGTTAATGTTTATTTTGTGTTTTAATGGTTAGTTCTGCGTTTGCCTGGATATATTTGAGGCAAATACAAATTGATAAGATGTTCCTCAGATTTGACCCACCTAAAATTCGTAAAAAGAAATACAAAAATATTAGATTTTTTTCATTGCATCCCCATTTGGTCCATTTTGCCAAAATGGCCAACCTCAGGATTGTATTTTCAGATTATTTTTGTAAATATGATGTAATGGTCAGAATAAATACAAACTTTGATACGTTTTTAAAGGATTGAGTAAGAAATATTGATTTTGGGTAGCAGTTTTTTGCATTGACAACATTACATGTCGGTTCGCATGTAACAGATAAAGCTATTATAATATAGGGTCATCCACAAGATACTAGCTTGAGCTACAGTTTATGCCTATAAATGGACTGTACATGATTTGTTTATAAATGTTCTTGAAGTTCTTTATTATCAGCTCGCTATCGTCACCAAATTCAAGCTACAAAAAGACAATATGATGAAAATTTGTTGGAAACACTTTTTTTTTTCTGTTTTNAATACAAGTTCTCGGAACAACATACTAGTGTAATATTCTATTTTTAATATATGTGCCGCGTTCTGAGAAAACTGGGCAAAATGCATGTGTGTAAAATGTCGTCCCAGATTAGCCTGTGCAGTCCGCACATGCTAATCAGGGATGAAAATTTCCGCTTTTTGGAATTTTTCGTTTAAATGATGTCTCTTCTTAGCAAAAATCCACTTTAGGCGGAAAGTGTCGTCCCTGATTAGCCTGTGCAGACTGCAAAGGCTAATCTGGGCAACGCTTTACGCACATGCATTATGCCCAGTTTTCTCAGAACACTACACATATAACCATATCTGGATCTTTGGATGCTGTCTTTTATTTTCAGATATTGTATTGTATCATGTTCATTGCACAGGAGGAAAGCCCATATATATATATATTTTTATATATATATATATATGCTATAATAGAGACAAGGATCGCAACTTTATTTGCCGAAAAACTAGACCATCTTTACTTTAAACCATGTTTCTCGAAAAAAAAATAACAAATCAACTACACACCGGTTGTTTTCGAAAGCTTATAAAATAATTTATCAGGAAAAATTTACATCAGTACCATTGTTCCAGCAGTATTTCAATACCAACCCTCAGAAGTTATATATATATAAATGGGCTTCCCTCCTGTGGTCATGATTATTCATTAATACATTGGTAGGCATACTTTCACAACAAATGAAATGATGGCTGACCACTAAATATGTAGAATGCAGCCAATATCTGAACAAAAATGCACCAAAAAATCTAACTGAATTTTTATTACTGCATGTAAAGGTTAGAATCATGTTAATCTGATGTAGTTTCTTTGATTGGTTTATTTCAAAAGTGTATATTGGAGGACAAAAGCTTAATTCACTGGTAGATGGTATCACCAGGCTACATTGTGCTTTTAGGTAGTGGAACTTAAACCTGATCCAGAGGCAACTTTGCTGCAATATCTCAGAAGAAATTGTATCCTTTATATAATGCATGTTCTTGGAATAACAGACGTGAAGCAAACATGTAAAGTATTGTGTAATTGTTGCTCAGCCTGTAAAGAGCAATATTTATAATGAAATCTGCAATTAAGAAGATGTATCAAGATTTCCAGAAAGTGGATATTATATATATCATATATATATTGTGCGAACATTTAATTAAGGAGTGTGTAAAATAACTAATTGTATTACAATTTAATGGCAATCAAGGCCTTTTCCTGGTGTATCTACAGGTCCACTAAACGGACCCATTCCCAAAGCAAAATTGTAGAAAATTTAAGAAAATCCGAATTAAAAAAAATCCCAATTTAAAAAATAAATAATAATTTAAATGAAAAAAGTGTGTATTGATTATTTTATCTCAATTTTATTTCAATTACATCTAACAAAGTATATAACAATAATTTAGATGATTTTCATGTTATAATTTGAATTATTATAAAGAGTTAATTGTATTGAATTGGTTTTTCCAAATCAGTGGACTTTTCACTCGAAGAAATTCCCAATCAAGAAATTGCGTTTTTTCCCAAATTGGCCAGGAAAAGGCCTGCAATCTAAGAAGCCTTCATTAATAATAATTGTTTGTAAAAACATATATTTATATGTTTTGAGAGTATATGCCTCATTAACAATGTCTTCATCTTAATGTCTGCGGGTGTGAGTCCCTTTGACCTTGACCTCCTACCAAGTGTTGTTGCCAGGAACCAAGGAAGGGTGTGGCCATGGTGGTTGTGGATCGTGCACTGTGCTGTTGTCGCGGTTACAGTCTGGAAAGCGTATTGTGTATCCTTAAGAAGTTGAACATGTCCTGAGCATTCTTAAAAGTATGTTAAGATTTTCTAGTGTGAATGAAAGGATCTTCATAATTGGCATAAGTAACTGAAAAACAGTTTTTTTCTTTTGTGTCCAGTTCACAATTTTTGTAATAAAATTTGCAAATTATCAATTATGATAGCCAATTATAGTGACATTATAGACGTCAGATACATGTTTGCAATAATGTGTTTGGAACTCCTTATATCATGAATATATATCTATTTCATAATTGACATGTATACGAGCAACATTCAGGCAAAAACTGGGCTTAATGCATGTGCGTAGAGTGTCGTCCCAGTGTCGTGCCTGTTCAATCTGCTTCAGGGACGACACTTTCCGCTTGTATGGTGTTTTTTGTTTATAAGAGGTCGCTTCTAAACGAAAATCCTGCGTAGGCGGAAAGTGTCATCCCTGATTAGCCTGGATGGACTGCACAGACTAATCTGTGATGGCACTTTACGCACATTTATTAAGCCCAGTTTTCCAAGAAACAGGCTCATTCATTGACAAACTTAACTCCAATTTGTAGTCATTACACAGTGAACGCCTGTCTGTTCCCGTTGTGTGCTGTACATGGCATTGCCGTGACAACAGTTGAAGGTGTGGGCAATCCAAGAACTGGACTTCATGAAATACAGGTCAGCAATACCTACTCAAACTCATACAAAAGTCATATCTACGTGCTTGAACCCTGTTAAATATTGAATAGTGTGTGCTATTCTTGTGTGAGTTTTACTTAAATCGAGATTTGGTACGAAACTATTGTACCTCCTCATCATTTTAAAATCAGATATGACGTTTGCACACTCAGTCCTTGATTATTGTACATCTTTAATTTAAAGACTATTTTCAGTTTAAAGAAATGTGCATATTTAATGCAATTTAAATTTATAAGATTACCATAAATGTGGATTTAGTGTAAGGCATTTCTTTAAATAACCTGTTATTGAACAAGCTCAGGCCTTTACAGTAATATTTAGATGTGGCAATTTAAACTATTAATTGGTCATCATTTAACATGATTGAATAGGTAATTTTACAAATAATTTAATGGCAGCAGTAATTAAAGGGGTTGCTATAAAGGTTATAATTTCTGTTGCTATAGAAATGCTTGGTGGTATCCCATGGGCTCCAGTGTGGGTTCTGCACCCCGGGGTTTGTCATGTCAGCCTTCTGTCTGCTGAGGAACAACCCCCAGCCTTCTCGGGAGGATGTGGAGAGAGCCTTTGAGGGTGTGTGAGGTCAACCCTTTCCTGCTCAGAAGCAAAGTGTAAATTGTTCTATGCAACCAGCACAAAACCAGAGCATCTGCGAGTAACTCGCAGGCTGTTCAGGCTTTATGCTGTTTGCTGCTCATCAGTATTTTAGGGTGTGAAATAAAGGCTTTAAAACTTGAATCTAGTAAGAAAGGTCTTAAATTTAATATTATTTTCTAAGGGACTATACACAATGTCTAAGTGTGTAGCTGACCACTGTGATATAGCTGGAATACGGATGGAAATGGCTGACATTCTGAGAAACAGCTTTTAATCGTGGCGTAATTTCAGTGAAAGCCGTAGGTTTGTTAAGACACAAAAATCTGTTTTCTGAGTAGAACCTGCACTTGGTGTCATTGAGGGCAATATCGAGGATCCTCTCAGAGTGGGGATAAAATCTGGAAACTTTTATTGCTTTTAAGAAAGATTTTTTGTACAGTCTTTGTGTCTTGGAGTTTATTAAGGGTCTTTTGAGTACCTACCTTGAATTTAAATAATTTAAATACTCTTTGAATAGGATTTACAATTTATAACTCACAATTGTGTTTGTTTTAATGAGTTATTACCTTTTGATTAAAATTACATGCGAAAGCTTCTGTATGCATATCCTCATACATTTCACATGTGAATTTCTCGAAACTTCTACAAAATAATTATCTGCCATTGCTACAGTGCATCTTGTCAAGGTTTCACGATTGCGTTATTGTTAAGGAGTTATTGCTCTTTGTTTGAAATGTTTCTGTGAGCAACTTATTCTATTGCAAATTCTTACTGTTACTTTTCTACAAAAATGCACCTTCTGATGTGGCTGGTAGCAAATCTAATAAAAGAGTGTTGCTTTCATTCTAAGCATCCAGCTCAAACGATAGGATCCAGAAGTAAAGATGGTCATCACACAAGTTTTCTCTTTAGTTAAGCCTGGCTGGCCCTTAATGGCAAATGTTGCCCACAGAACAAACAAACACTTCTCTATATTGCAGGCAACCTCTGTAGATGCACAGGGTACCGGCCAATATTGGATGCCCTTGCCCCATTCACTAAGGTTCAACGCATAATGTTCATCACATTTTGGATATCTGTGCCCAAATATTTAAAGTCTGCCACGTGCTAGTTACCAGCTCCTGGCAGACCTTAAATATTTGGCTTTCAATACTTTCAGTTTAATACTTACAGTGTTTTTTTTTTTTTTAAATCAGAATATTTTATTGTTTTTGTTTGCAGCGTTTTTATTTTCTTATAAACAACATTTCATAGATGCAAGCATACAGACGTACATAGACATATATTTCAATATTTTCTAAGTTACTGTATTATTCATAAGGATATATATTACAAATATATTAATATAAAATGAGACAAACTGAAAATTGAAAATTTGTTTCTCAACTCTTCATTTTATGTGTCTGTTCTTTTAGGAGGATTGTATCATGGGAGACAACTGTTGTAAGATAACAAACGCAAATATGCAAGTGAGTGGTTTTGAAAATGTACTGTTAATATTGTCTGATGACTTTGGGTATTGGGTAGGCTGTCTGGTTGGTACACACCCTTCTNTTAACCCTTTGAGTACTGGAACCGGATTTTGAAGGCCTTTGCAAACAGTTTGGATCCAGATGAGACGCCACAGAACGTGGCGTCTCATCAGGATCCAAACTGTTTGCTATTCTGATAGTATTCTTTGAAAAAATTAGAAGAAAATGCTAATTTTAGAAATTCAGCAGACGACATTTCAGCAGACGACAAATTTCCCAGCATGCAAAGGGTTAATATTGTCTGATGACTTTGGGTATTGGGTAGGCTGTCTGGTTGGTACACACCCTTCTCACCAAGGTGACCCGGGTTCAATCCCTGTTCCCTGAAGCATGTGAGTTTGATTGGTGGTCACCGTACCTGACAGGTGGTGTTGCCTCCTGGTAAACCAGCTTCACATGACATGTTGGGTTTCAACAGCCATGTGATTGCAAAGAAAGCTTTCAAATATTGCGTAAATGCAAGTAATATTATAACATCATTAACTTGTCAAATATATATTGATACGATTCCCTGACCTAACATTGTTGCTGGATAGTTATGGTTTAATATAGTGAATCAATTTATCAATATGCATATCTAAAACTGTCCAATACCAGAGATAAATTGTTGTTTAATTTGTATTTCTAACATTTGTGTTGTATTTCAAACATTCAACATTAATAGCATATGTTAATTGTGAACATAGCTATTGTTTTATTGATTGACCTTTAACCTTTGTTACAGGCTGAACAAGTTAATGAGGGTGTTGTCTCCACTTCTAGTTTACACGAAACACAAATTCCTATATTTCCTTCAGAGCTACAGGTATCCCTGGCAACTATTGTTTAACTAAAAAGGCTTCTACATTGTTGAACAAATAGGTTTACTCTCATGAAATTTGATTGTGAATGTACATTTATATTTATATTGAATAGTAAGACAATATTACATGTACTAATTTGTGAATGAACATATATGGCGAAAATATATGACATGCTCATGCTAATGCTATGTGGCTGCATGTGAGGTTTAGAAAGAATATGTCACTACTGATTGTATAAGAGTACCGGTACTTCATAATCCAATTATTGCAATCTGCATTTCAAAATATTAATTTGACTGTTAAATGTGCCTCTTTTTTTGCTGGTTTTTGTTAGTTTCTTTGAATGTCATAGTGTAATTATCGGAAAAATATTAAGAGAATACTAAAGTATACTATTTCTCAAAATCGTCTCTATGAATATCAGTTATCAGAAGAGTTCAACACAACAGTGAGTTTCCATGGAAACCTTTACACATGGATCTCCCCGGTAACCCTGGCAGAACTGCTGACACTCAAGGCCAAGTATCCTTCAGCCCCCGTTGTCATGGGCAACACCACTGCAGGCAAGAGCTTAGAGCTAGTCACTATAATGTAGTGGATCTGATGTTCATCAAGCAGTCTGGAGATGCTGGAATCGATCCCTACTCTGTAGGCTTTCTTAAGATCTCTATAAAGACATCAAGTACTTGTTGGTTATACCCTGCAAAAAGACTCAATAGTGACTTGTGGCTTTTAGTAAGGGCTTTTGATGCTGGAATATTTAGGTCTTTATTCAATCTCATTTATGTTGTGAGGATATTATTAATTCAGTTACATTTGGGCTTCATTAAAACTAGAGTGCATAAGCTTGAAGAAAGTACCATTTATTTTGTTGCTTAATTAAGTTTGTTCACCTTGCATTGTGAAAAGACTATGCCTCTACTTCTATTAAACTGATTTGTATTTTATATTACTTTGCACTATGAAATCGAACAAACCTACTATTCTACTGTCAGACGGTAAACACCAATAGTTCATTTGGCAGAGAAAAACTAGGTCATTGGGTCAAGTATCATAAATGGCATGTACACTCTAGATATTTAGATTTTATGAGGTTAGTTTTACATTTTTTCTAAGTGTGTATTATGTTGAAATATGGGTCATTAAATTGTGCTTAACCTGCGTACAAGTTACACTGATGGGTGTGGTTGTTTTTCCGGAAAAGTTTATGATCTCTAAAAATTATGTTTTATTAAGACCCCCTTCGAAAAAGAGGGGGTATATTGTTCTCCTGGATGAAGGTCGGTCGGTCTGTGTGTCTGTTGGTAGACCAGTTCGTTTCAGATCAATAACTTTTAAACAGATTAAGTGTTGTTACAATAAGAGTGAAAATCGTTTCCGATCAATAACTCGTCAACAAATTGACCGATGGGCTTGATACTTCCCATGTGCATTGGCCTTCAACAGTAAATGACCCCTATGGGGTCTCTAGGTCAAAAGTCAAGGTCACTCTCACAATAAGTGTTGTCACATTAAGTGTGAAAATCGTTTCCGATTAATAACTCGTCAACCAATTGACCGATCAACTTGATACTTCACATGTGCATTCACCTTGGACTGTACATGACCCCTATTGAAATTGGGGTCATTAGGTCAAAGGTCAAGGTCACCATCACAGTAAGTGTGAAAATCAAGGCCCTGTTTTGGGGGCATATGTCTCCGACCGCGGAACTCTTGTTAACACTAGTTTACTGACCAATAAACTAGGATATGATAAACATTTATTTCTGAATTTATTGGTTAAAATATCATGGATCAGAATGATGAAAGAGTTGTTTATTGGCCCAATTAACCATGATAATTTGAAAATAATTTTGATTCTAACACAAATTGTGAAAATATTTTCACGAATTTGAATTCTGTGCTCAGGCATTGTCCTATTATTTGCACTGGGAAGTTATGTCCATAGAATAGTCAGAAAGTATGAAAGTATCGCTTTAGAATTACATATATGTGGCGTGTTCTGAGAAAACTGGGCAAAATGCTTGTGCGTAAAGTGTCATCCCAGATTAGCCTGTGCAGTCCGCACAGGCTAATCCGGGACGACACTTTCCGCCTAAACTGGATTTTCGCTAAGAAGAGACATCATTTAAACGAAAAATTCCATAAAAGCGGAAATTGTCGTCCCTGATTAGCCTGTGCGGACTGCACAGGCTAATCTGGGATGACAATTTACGCACAAGCATTATGCCCAGTTTTCTCAGAACACGCCACATTTNTGGGAACATGTGTCCCAATAAAATCTTGGACAAGTTCAAAAATGGTTTCGGTTGGATGAAAAACATGGCCGCCAGGGGGCGGGGCAGTTTTCCTAATATGGCTATAGTAAAACCTTGTTAACACTCTATAAGTCACATTTTTGGTCCAATGCTCATGCAACTTGGTCAGAATATTTGTACTTATGATATCTGGGCTGAGTTCAAAAATGGTTGCCATCTGTTGAAAAAAAAAGGTCACAAGGGGGCGTGGCATTTTTCCTTATATGGCTTAAGTAAAACCTTGTTTACACTCTAGAAGTCACATTTATTATCCAATCTTTATGAAACTTGATCAAAACATTTGTTCTGACAATAGCTCGGCTGAGTTTGAAGATTTGAAAATGGTTATGGTTTGTTGAAAATCATAGCTGCCCGGGGGCGGGGCAGTTTTCCTTATATGGCTAAAGTGAAAACTTGTTGACACTATATTAGCCACATTTATTGGTCAATCTTCATGAAACTTGGTCAGAACATTTGTCCCAATTAAATCTTGCCAGAGATTGAAACTGGGTCATATGAGCTCAAAAACAATATCACTAGATCAACTTTAAAAAAAACATGTTTAAAGTCATTTTTTTTGGTCCAATCTTAATGAAGAATAGTCTAGGTCTCTTGGCTCTCAGGTGAGCGCCCTAGGGCCCATGGCCCTCTTGTTTATGGTTTATTTCATATTGTTTGCATCGTCCTGTATTAACCCATTTATGCCTAGCATCTAGAAAAAAGGCCTTGGCAAATAGCGTAGACCCAGATGAGACACCGCATGATGCGGCGTCTCATCAGGGTCTGCGCTGTTTGCTTAAAGGAATTTCTGTAAGAAATATTCTAAATATAGAAATAAATATAGTAGACATCCCTAATTTTGGAAATAAATTGATCCAATTTAGAAGGATGGCTATATCACATGGTTTTCATGTGATAACACATTTCACAATGTTTATGTGTCATGATTGAGAAAGTGTCGGAAAATGTATGGTATATGAGCCTTGCTCTGTGAAAAGGGGGCTTTATGCATGTGCGTTAAGTGTCGTCCCAGATTAGCCTGTGCAGTTCGCACAGGCTAATCAGGGATGACACTTTCCGCCTAAACTTGATTTTTGCTAAGAATTTACTTTCTTTAAACTTTAAAACAATAAAAGCGGAAATTGTCATCTCTGATTAACCTGTGCGGACTGCACAGGCTAATCTGGGATGACAATTTACGCACAAGCATAATGCCCAGTTTTCTCAGAATACGACACATATTATTATGACACTGGCTTCCTTTCTCAGACCCTGGGGGGCAGCCTACTGTCTGGTCGTAACAACTCCGATGTGCTGACGTTGTTCATGGCATTGGAAGCAAACCTAGTTCTTGCATCAGGTATACAATGCTTGGAATAGTGTTATTTCACTCCCTGTCCATATGAGTCTTGTTCTGAGAAAACTGGGCAAAATGCATGTGCGTAAAGTGTCATCCCAGATTAGCCTGTGCATCTTAAATTTAAATTCCGTTAGCTTGCAGATTTTCTAAATTAAAGTTTATGTTCATTTTCAGATTTCGTTCCCTGTGCATACGTTAAACTGTTTTATTTAAATATTTCATGAATGGGGAAAAATTACTATTCAAAAGATTAAATGTGTTTCAAAAAGGCATTTATAAATATGAATACTGTTGCAAGTCGGATAATGAAATGGCAAAAAATATGCGGATATAACACATTTTGTACTACAAATGTTTGCTAGCAATTTTACAATAATAAATAAGTTGTGTTGATGTCAACCTACAGAAAATTGATCATTTGAATCTTAAATTCAAATTCAGCTTGCAGATTTTCTAAATGAAAGGTAATGTTTATTCTCAGTTAATGGTGAACGATCAGTACCTCTTGACAACTACACTTTGAATGGAGATGAAATCATCAAAACCATCCTTATTCCTTTCCCTCACAAGGTAAGTTCATGAACAGTAAAGTAGAATACCTGACTAGCCATGACCATGCTTGAAGTGCTGTAAGATGGTTAGTTCCAATGCTGTAAGATGGTTAGTTCCAATGCTGTAAGATGGTTAGTTCCAATGCTGTAAGATGGTTAGTTCCTACCACTTTTATTCATCAATGTACAGTCAAAACCGGATGGCTCGAACTCGCGGGGACCGACAACAAAAGTTTGAGCCATACAGAATTTGAGCAACCAATTTCTAATATACTTTTGTTTACTATCATGAATCTGCAATGTATTTTCATCTCCAGTTGAAGAGTATTCATACTGCCTAAACTCCGTACTACTTTTTGCTTTTGAATTTATAAGAACCAACTTACTTAATAGTTTAATTAATCAATATTTTAAAACAGTTGCTCATACAATCAAACGAATATCATAAAATAAATGTATGTTATATGAGCACATTATAACATAGCACATTTACGGGTACATGTTAGAAACCTCACTAAGAAATATAACGATATATAGCAATAAAAAAATTGGTGCTTCGAGGAGAGTTCGAGCCTTCTGGAAATTCGAGCTAAGCGAGTTCAAGCCATCGGGTTTCGACTGTATTTGGTATATAGAGAATACATGGTTACTGTCTTATGATAACAGATTGGTATCAGATGAGGATGATATCAGCAATGGGGAAGCTAATATTCATCCATTACCGTGATTTGCCATTGTGATTTATCATGGTATGGAACATGATGTTCCTTTATTACAGACGTGCTTGACCTCATTTGTCAAAGAGTCTTCACGTAGAACATTTTCCCTAGCAACCGTCAACAGTGGAATAAAACTCGTCCTTAATGATGATAAGACAATTGATGACCTCAGGTAAAGCTTGACTTTCCTGGACTTGTATAGCATAATTTGTATTTTGTTCATATTTATGTTCATTTTTTATTTTTTTTATGTCCCCCAGTCTATACTGTCTATACTGGGGGACATATTGTTTTTGCCCTGTCTGTTTGTTTTTTGGTTTGTTTGTTGGTTTGCACAAACTTTGACATTGGCCATAACTTTTGCAATATTGAAGATAGCAACTTGATATTTGGCATGCATGTGTATCTCATGGAGCTGCACATTTTGAGTGGTGAAAGGTCAAGGTCATCCTTTAAGGTCAAAGGTCAAATATATGGGTCAAAATCGCTCAAAAGGGGACATAGTGTTTCACAAACACATCACTTGTTTTAGTATAAAGATTGTTACTCATCCTTAAACACTCTTTCAAATGGAGGTACTGATCTTTGGTTCATAGTGCAGAATACAACTGAATTTATTTTGAATTGGTTTCAAATGAAACCACATGTATTGATTGAGTTAATTAAGAGGATGTGAGGTGAACAAGAACAATAACACATCGTTAGCATTTTTAGCTTACAGTTATGATGCTCTGTACTTTTTAAATAACAAAAAAAAACATTAAAAAAATCTGTCCAAGAATATATTTAATTACAAAATAATAGTTTCATAACCATGTCCACCTTTTTCAGCAATTTTAAATGTTAGTTCAGGGTGAATTAACATTTTTTGAAAATTGTAAATTTCACTATTTTCTCTGCTTATTTTTTTAATTGTTGGTCCTAAAAAGATAGATTTTTTTTATTTTTTTTAAAGGATCACCTACGGAGGAGTGTCAGATACCACTATTGTAGCCACTGATGTCATTAAATTGGCGAAAAACAGGTTTGGACAGAAAATGTGGAGAAAATGAGGCTTTAATTGTTTATAATCATTTAACTGCTCTTCTGAATTGTTTATAATCATTTAACTGCTCTTTGTTGCGCAGTCTTAACATCCAATTATAATAAATGTGTTGTGAGACAATTTCTTGAAAAGATAAGCTTTGTTTTATTTATGATAAATATTAACATCTGATTTTTCTAGACAGCCCATGACGAGAGTATGCTTCAGGTTTCTATTATCATTTTACCCCACAAACAAAGTTTGAGAGGTGTTTTTTTAAGCCACCATCAGGCAATCCTTCCTTAGGTAATTCAGCCCCCATAACATGTTTTTGGGGCAAACTACTTAAAACTTCAAATAAGTATGTCATCACCCTGAATTGTAAATGTGGAAAGACACGTTTTTTCATGCCAAATGATCCACACAAGCCTGTGTTATTTTTTCTTGAATTTAGCTTTAAACCTGTTGTGGTGGTGTGAGTCCCGTCTGTTACAAAGCTCTTGTCTCTATGACAAAATCATTTTTTTTTGTAACAGACATCTGGATGACCATCTGCTGAAAGAAGTGATTGGCTGTATCACAAGCTTGTGTAGCGAGAATGGACAGACAGACGGCTACAAACCTTCCGTGGCAGCTGCCATCTTTTTCAAGTTCTACAATGCTGCACTAGGAAAACTGGTATAGAGCTATAAAATATGTTGCGATAAAAAAAAATGTGTTACTAATAATATATGTTTTTTATATGCCCATTTAAAAAAGGGGGCGTATTATGGGAACACCTGTGGTAGGCGGGTGGTTGGTTTGGCTGACGGGGTTACGTACAGGAGAATTTTGTCTGCTCAATAACTTAAACAGTTTAAATTGAATCATCATGAAACTTGGTAATAATGTTTATTTCAGCCAAGTTGGATAACCAGCAAGATCGCATTAAGCGCTTCTGACAAATATTTTTGCATTTGAAAGGAGAAATAGAGGATATTTGTTCATGTCAGTGTAAGATCGTTTGTCATTTCACGAGTGATCATAGAAAATATATTTTCACGAGTGGCGCAGCTACGAGTGAAAATATTATTTTTCTATGATCACGAGTGAAATAACAAACGATCTTACACTGACATGAACAAATTTTCTGTTTCTTTTATGCCCCTTTTTCAAGAAAATAGTTAATAATAATTTCCCTTTCGTTGAAAAGTGACCCTCTCTCCCGTGCCGTGCCTCAATACATTGAAATGACGTCATTTTGTTGATGAAATGACGTCATTATTCCAGGGAAATTCTTCAGTTAAACTCTTTTACAATGTAAATAAACGGTAAAAAAAAAGCATAACATTGAAAGAAAATGTGTTGGATTTGGTGGAATATCGATTTAATTTCACTAGTGATAAAAGAAAACATATAAACAAGGATATAAACAAGGGAAGTACATCTTGATATGATAATCTAAAAATAGAAAAAGAAATTCCGAAAATTTGTTCTTTTCACCGGTGAAAAGAACAATTTTGTTCTTTTCACTGCTGTTATTTCACTGCAGAAATGTCATATTTTATCATTAGGTATAAAAGAAATATGCTTCTTCCACTAGGAGGTGTAAATGTAGATGG